>CACVKI010143191.1:0-28420 GCA_902732785.1 Trichogramma evanescens | reverse complement strand
GAAAGGAAAGTCCGGATCATACTTGATTAGATTTAGTGTTTTTTGTTTTTTCTTGATTATTTCTATTGTAGAAGCCTCCAGAGTGCTCAGATCGCTTCGGGACCTATTTTTTCTGAAAATTTGGACGATTTCCAACCAAAAAGCTTTTGTGCACTTTTACTTTTGAGTCATTCTACTCTGAACTAGAGCTTAATGAAATATTTGCGATCGCTTTGATAAATTACGGAAAAATGCGAAAAAGGCCAACTTTGAAATTCTGAATTAGGGTGATAGAAGGCCCCAATCGCTCTATAACTTTTTTTGTACATTCCTGACATCCCAAACAATGTATTCATCATATTAGATGTAGAAAAAAAATTTTGACCGGTTGAGTTGACAGAGAATCGGCCATAAATATTCAATTTTACAATTAAGTTAGTTTTAACACTGATAAACGATTCAATTTTAAACATGGCAGAAAAAATGGCATCGGTTGTATTTCCACAATTCAGAATAAACATAAATCGGTTGCTGTCTACCAAGCTTGCCGCTTTGTTTCAAAATTTTATAATTATGATCCAACTGTGGAAGGTATTTGTTTCTTTTAATTTCGGATCGTCTCCGAGCTCTGGCGGTTGTGCAACCGTGATTATGCATTACCAAGTGTATAATTGCGAACAATTGCAACGATTCGTTGTTATACTCGTCTTTCTATATTGAACTGTACACTGTATGCACTTAGCTATGAAAAACTGTATAAATCAATGGAGAAGCTTCAAGTGATGCAAACGAAAAAAAATAGAAGACGATGATTTTCGATATTTTTTCCTATTTCACCGCGTAAAAAAGAGGAAAGTAAGCGCGGCAAAATCTGAATCGCTATTGCTGTTTTCCGCCATAATCTCCGTGCACAAATTTTTTTTCTTCGACTCTACGCATCGACTTATACATGCCTCAAACACGCAGCACATATATTCCAGGAGCAAACACGCACATTTTCATATCTATAATGCACGTCCGTCATAATCTGCTCCTCGCTTGTCCCGGAGAAATGCCTCGATCGATTTTGCAACTCGCGCGCGCTCGCCTACCGCCTCCTCCTCCTCCTTTTCTGCCCATGATGTTACTCTCTTTCACTCGCTACCGTATATACCGCTACGCACACGTAAGCATGTCTATATATAAAAAAAGCGAGTCCATCCTCTTTCTTTCATTGCTCCTTATATTCACAAACATTCCTTTTTTCCTCCACCCCCTTACACGAGACGACGTTCGACTACAGCTTAGAAAAAGTAGAAAAATAAAAAAAAGTCCTTTCAGATGTACGCACATACGTGTTTCTTTTACTTTTCAAAGCTCTCTTTGAAGATGAAGTCGATTTTTCTCTTCTGCATGCTACACCGACGACGACGTGTACCCAGTCGTCTTGCAGCAGCAGTAGCTGCAGCGCAGTATTATTTTCACTCCTCGTACGACGTGTATGCTCACTCTGCACGCAAATCTGAAGCCTCTTTTGGCTGCTACTGCTGCTGTATAGGATCGAATTCTCACATGTCGCGCGCGCGATAAAAAGCTCGCTTCATTCAGAATCGTAAAGCGAATAAATTGCGCCCAAAGCGTGCCTCGAGCTTTTCCCCACTGCGCTCGCGAATTATCATAATAAAATTTATCTTTGCATAATTTTATTGTATTTTCGGAGTCATACGACACTCTGTGTGGGTGTGTGCGCGTGTGTATATAATAAAAGACCGCCGAGCTTCGTTTGTTTTCGATATTATTATTCAACGCGAGCGGCGTAGTGATCGGCTTGATAAATGCTCCTCTCTCCCTCTTTTTTTGTATTTTCAAATTTCTCTCGAACCGCCTGGTTATTATACGGTCGAAAAGCGCGTGCGGATATAACCATATCATTGTTATCTCGTTTACAGTCATACGATACACATAAATCGAAAGATTGACTTGGCCCGGTGAACGGCACGCGTCTCTCTGTTTTTAATTTTTGCGAAAAATGAACGAATTTACTCGCCGAATCGACTCGCCCGCGTGACTCGTTCGCGGTGGATCGTGATACGAATGTGTATTATACACTTACACGGGTTTCTCTGGTCGCAGCGATTGAATATAAAATGTAAACCGCGCAAGAGTCACGTTTCGCATGCAGTGTTTTTCTTTTCTTTTCAAACGACTCGTAAGCTGGCGTTTAACGCGCGAAACATAAAGCGAGAGCGAGTGCGCGCGCGTACATATATATCGCTCGATAAACTTGTTGCTCCTTGCTCTTTCTTTGTGGCAGCGCGTTGAACAAACACAGCTAGCTCGCGTGTGTGTCTGTTATATAAATAAACGCATGCGGCTTTGATTCGACTCATTGAAAGATGCGCTCTCAAAGTTGAGGGAATAAAAACAACGTTTCCTCGTGCATTAGCGATAATAAAAAAAATATCCTTACCGAGTCACGGGCTCAAACAATTTTTATATATGAATTTCTCGTCGTCGTGAATGTATTCAAATAGTATAACGTCGAGCAGCACACGAGTACGCATAGATTAACCTTTTGCGCATCGCGAGACACAACGGAACAAAAAAATAAAATAGCTCGCCACGCATAATACTCATCCCCGCGCGTTTCTCTACCTCGGTGTATAATAAAGAAAAAAGTTCAAAACTACCCTAGTAAAAATACGTATGTATGCGTTATGCGCTGCAGATGATAAAAAATTCAACGACATTTCGCTCGCTGTGTACGGTATGTACTGTCACCGACGCACGATTACGCGAAATATTTTTTAAACTACACGTCAGGCTCTCTCTCCCTCTCGCCAGCGCGTGAATATTCATGCGACTCTGCTGCTTATAGTCGCATACGAGCGCGCACTTGTAAAATTATCATGATTATTATTATAATTAGCCAGCGACGGCAGGTCGCACGAAAAAAATTGGATAATTTTCGGTGGGCGGGGGAGAGAGGGTAAAATTTAATAATTACTCGGATGCTGCGAGCTTATACAGCCGGCTAAAGAGATATCCGAAATCCGGCGCTCGCGATCGTGCACACGAACGAGAGAACCCCAGTATAGCGCGTGGATATCCCGGGGAATTATTTGACTCGCGAGAGTGGCTTGGCGGGGGGAGGGAAGAGAAAGAGAGAGAGAGAGGAGGGAATAAATTGAAACCGACCGGATGATCTCTTCCATTCTCTCTGTTGGAGCGCTATATGCTGCTCTCTTGTGCAGTCCCAAGCCAGGATATGATAAAAGACCCCTATATATATAAGGGATGCAAGAAGTAAAGATATCGCTGAGCTTCAATTCTTACTCTTGCGGACTCGAGATATAAGACGTCGTATATGCGAGTCGAGTCTGCTCGAGCTCGTTTCTAAGCGAGGATCACGTCTTTTTGACCGCTCGATATGACGAATTGCCATTGCGACTTGATGTATTGCCTCCAGAGTCGCAAGCACAAGTTTTTCTGCGCTGCTGCACCGTATACATGTGAGAAGCCGTCAACGAGCTTTATGGACCGTGAGAAGTATAATTTCAAATTACATCGACACGTCGATATATAATACATAGATGGCGGCGGTGCAGTGTGGCATTTTGTTAACGCGCGTCAAAGCTGCCGCCTCTATGTACACATTCTAGTCACGATCATCGTGTACACCGCACGCGATCGCATCTCTTTTCGCGCGATCGACTTTTTCTCTTCTTCTTTTTCTTCTTCTACGTCTTCCGCGCATTGCATATAGGTATATTCGTTCGCGGATATAGAAACTGCTGCCGTATACAGCACCGCGTCGCATGTATGCTCGAGACTGCTATTCGCGCGCGCGTCTCTCTCTATAAACGACTGCCTCGAGCAATTCCGGCAATAGCTGCTCTACTCGCTCGCTCGCTCGCGCTTGCGACATATTATACGCGACTGGCTTTTCGTGAGAATAAGCGTGTGAAAATTGCAATAGAATTTTTTTTTTAAACGATGTATGCGCGCCCGTGCGATGACGGCGCAGCTAGCCCCGGGGGCAGCGCGCCACTACGGGTATATATTTTTGGAACTGCTGCATATAAGTATAAGAATGAACGAAGGCGTGTGTCGGGCTATATTATGTACCTGAGAATTCTTGGGCGAATTTGGAAAATGTCAGGAAAATTTATGCGCCACGAAAGAGCCGCTGCACACCCATACGCTAGCTGTGATATTCGATTAACCGAAAATGCGTCGCGCGCGCGAGACTCGGTATATACTATTCGGGCTTCCTCTATTCTCGTTGCATTTCCAGTGCGCAGTTATACATCGCATCACTTTTACTTGCCACATAGGATTTTCACTTTTGGTATACACGACATCGTATAAATCTCAAAATTAAAAATATCGCGCACGCGAATTACTTATACCCTTATATATTCGGCGCTGGTCGCAGCGCGCCGAGCGACTGCAACAACAAAACGATAAAAATGACGTAATAAAAATTCACGTCACGAGCGCATCACTTTGTAGATTAAAGCAATCCTCGACTACGCGGATAACAAAAGAGCAAATTGTACGTGTTGCTGCACAAGGCTGCAGCTGGAATGAAAAAAATTTATATGTATCAAATAAAAAGATTGTCCGACGCAGCATGCGATATAACCGTACGAGAGAGAGGGAGAGGGCAATGAACGAGCGAATGTGTTGGAAGCATCGCGGCGGCAACGGGCCGCGTTGTGCTGCGATGCCACAGCAGCAGCACCTCGCATTCTTTCCCTTCGCCGCCGCGCTCAATGTATTTTGATTAATACTCAAGGCGTGCCTGTGTGTACTGCAGGTATGAGGCAGGCAGGCAGGGAAAGGCTTACTACCAGCTGCGCTGCTCGCGGAACACATGAAAATTCTGACACGTGCACGTGTACATGGCACACACATCTACCTATGTGCGCGCATCGGGAGAATTTCAAAGCGCATCAATCATCCCTTCATTCAATCTTACACCGTATATAGCAGCGCGGCGGAATTTCAGCGTAACACCGGCGCGAAAAGATAAATGCCAAGAGTGTATATCAGGCTAAACGGAAAAGTGAGGCAAGGGAGGGAGAGAGGCGAGAGAGAGAAATGTTGTATGTATTGAGAGTAATTTCTCTCGAGTGATTTCTTGGCTTACCGTGTCTGACTCGTTCGCGTTTGCTGATATAATGTAAGCTTCTCTCTCTTTCTCGCAGCAGCTTATGTTATGCGAAAATTCCTTGTTCGTGATCATGTTTATGTGCATTTTACCTCGATGTATTCGGGAGAGCATTTATTTTACATTATTACAAATTTCTCAATTGAATTGTATTTCATTGCACTTGACTCGAAGCAATTAAGGCATTTACCGCTGGATTATGAAAAATTTGACGCGCGCGACAAGCTACACGTGATTTTTGACAATTCGACCGAGAGTTGCATAAATTCATTCCTATTACGCGTTGACTGCTAGCTAGTTTCAAAATTATATCGCACAATTCGCGTTACGCTTTATGGCAATTCACCAGTGATCCTCACTCACTCGTCCTTTCTCTTTCTCTCTCTCTCTCTCTCTCTCTCTCCTTTGTTTGAATCGCGGGCATTTTAACGATGTAATTGATGCCAGCAATTTGCGTAACGTATTTGTAAAGCTTCAGCGCGTGATGAATACAATTCGGAAATTAATCCCAAAGACACGAAACCCGTGAACGGTTCGGCCGCTAGCGCCGATGCGAACGCGCTCCGATAGTACACAGTGGCATCCATGAGCTTTCAGTGATCGCGTATTATACGTCTTTGATAAATTATTATGTCACGACGGGGCTGAGAGCTTGAAAAGCAGAGTTTATCAAGTACCAATGGGAAGAAAAAAAATTCCCAAGCAAAAATGATGAATTCAATGCAGTGGAAAATCGAAGCAATGAGAATGGTTTATAATTTACGAGAAAAAAATATTTTTTTTAATTTATTTTTTTGAATGATATGGAAAATTTGCAATATATACAAACACTTAACAAAAAAACTAAAATTATGCTCACAATGACTCACAAACTTTGACTCGCAGTCACTAAACTAATAGATTATTAATCATCGTTTCTTCTTGCATTCTTCAATTGTAGAATGCGAAATCTTTACAACCTTCATGAACTGTTACTTGGTGTTTGAGAAAATAGTATTTTTGTTCGAATTTTTTCTAGAGTTACTTTGTGACCATGTACTTTCTTTAGGTGATTGAGCAATTTCGTTTTTTCTCCAAATTTTTTATCGCAGTTGTTGCATGCAAAGTCTTTGCGCCCTTCGTGTACTATCTTTTGGTGTCTGTACAAATCCGATCCTCGTCCAAATTGCTTTGGACAGTTGTCACATGCGTAATTTTTGCGACCTTCGTGGACTGTTCTTTGGTGGCAAAGCAAATGTGATTTTTGTCCAAATTTCTTCCCACAATCATCGCATGCGTAATCTTTGCGGCCTTCGTGTACCGCTTTTTGATGAATGAGCAAATTTCCTTTTTGTCCAAATTTTTTTTCGCACTTGTCGCATACATAGTTTTTCTGACCTTCGTGTATTGTCTTTTGGTGTCTGATCAATTTCGATTTTTCTACAAATTTCTGCTCACAGTTGTCACAAACGTAATCTTTACAACCTTCATGGACTGATTTTTTATGTTTTATCAAATTGCTTTGAACCCCAAATGTCCTCTCGCAATTGTCACATGCATATGAACCTTTGCGAATCTCGTGGATTGTCTTTTGGTGTCTGAGCAAACTTGATTTCAGTCCAAATTTTTTCTTGCATTTGTCACAGGCGTAATCTTTGCGTCTTTCGTGGACTATCTTTTGGTGCCTAATCAAATTTATGTTTAGTCCAAATTTCTGCTCGCACTTGTCACAAGCATAATCTCTGCGACCCTCATGGATTATTTTTTGATGTAAAAACAAAGCTGCTTTTTGTCCAAATTTATTTTCACACTTGTCGCATGCATAATCTTTGAAACCATCGTGTACTGTCTTTTGGTGGATAAGCAAATTCTGTTTCTGTCCAAATTTCTTGTCGCACTTTTCGCATGCGTAATCTTTTCGATTTTCGTGGACTGTCCTTTGGTGCAAAAGCATATTATGTTTAAGTCCGAATTTTTTCCCGCATTTAATACATGCGTAATCTTTTCGACCTTCGTGTATTATTTTTTGATGGCAGAGAAAATTTGATTTATTTTTAAATTTTTCCCCACACTTGTCGCATGCGAAATCTTTGCGACCCTCATGGACCGCATTCACGTGTATGAGCAAATGTTGCTTATTTCCAAATCTCTTGGCACACTTTTCACACAAATAATCTTTGAAAACTTCGTGGAAGATTTTTTTGTGCTTGAGTAATGTTGATTTATTTTCAAATTTTCTCTCGCACTTGTCACAAGTGAAATCTTCGCGGTCTTTGTGTACTAATTTTTGGTGCGTAAGCAAACTCATTTTTTTCACAAATTTCTTTTCACATCTGTCGCATGCAAAATCTTTGCGGCCATTATGTACTGATATTTGGTGTCTACTCAAATGACTTTGAAACTCAAATTTCTTCTCGCACTTGCCACAGGCAAAATCTTTCTGGTCATTGTGAATTGTGTCTCGGTGGTTTATCATGCTTGATTCTTGTGTAAATATTTCCTCACAAGTATCACAAACATATTTTTTGTCGTCCGAAACAGCAATATTTTGCTCATCTAAATTATCTTCAGAGACAACTTCTTTGTATTTCTTTCCACTTTTATCCATTTTGGGGTCTTAAATTAAACGATTGATCTTTCTATTTAGTGTCCCAGAAATTAAATGAGTAAAATTTATCATTTGTTGTTATGACTTGTTTCGTCGGGAAAGACAGCATTCAAACTAATTTGTTTTCATTATAAACATGATCAATATGTCGAGGGACTATGTCAAAATCGTTTATGATTGCAATGCTGTTTACAATTAAATTCCCAATTTATTTGTTTATACATTATCCTTAGAATATTTAAAACAATTTGAAATTCCAATTTGGCTACAATTTCTTTGAGAATTTTTTGTCCTTCTAAAACTAAGTACTTCGAAAAAAACTCTTGACAGATAACATCGAGTTCACACTAAAAACATCGACTAAATAGATATTTATACTTAGCATATAGTAAAAAATGTAACATTTATTCCAAAATTTGCGGTCCCCACGCCATGGCATGATTGGCGTGCTTCATAACCTGCGACTGGTCGTACAATGGGCGACGTACTCTCGGCTCTGGAGAACACCGGTCAATCATAGCGCGCAAAAGTCTCTGTATTATTATTACGCTTATTACACTGCATTATCATTACTTAAAATTATTTTATATAATTCTAATATTATTGTGCTCGCTCGTTTTTTATTGCCTTATAACCAACGCTCGTAATAAAGTTTCGCTTCAAAAACAATGATGATCGGCGTCTGAGCAAATAGCATTTAACTTCAGAAAATATATTATATTATGTAAACTATATGCGCTTTCTTATTCGAGCAGGATGGTCAAGGTGTAAAAATATGAGAGGATAAGAAAAAACCCGAAGGGAGAAGCAATTTTTTATGGGGGTAATTGTATTTGTCACTGGAGGAGGCGAGCTAATATTCTTGGCTTAAAATTAAATCGTCGTAGTAATAGTCCAAGCAAGAAATTAAGGTACTCGGAGATTAATTGAAGACAGAGAGTAAAAGCAAGCCGAGGTAAGACTATACGTCCTTTCTCCTCCTTCTCTTGACTCGATGTCAGCCGCTCCCAGACAAATCCTGTTATTTCATTACAAAGATCGTGTATCACGAGCGAGTATTTATCTAGTAACGCGTTGTTATGTATGTGTGTGTGTCTGTGTTTGTTGTATATATACGAAGGTAAGGGAAGAGAAAGAGAGAGGGAGATAGAGAATCGCCAACAAGACAAACGTGCCGAGAAGTTCAATTTTCGGTCAAACAAAAGTTTCGTGCACTCAGCGGGTGGTATATATAACAATTCTCTATATCCTCCAAGAAAAATAATGAGTGCACGCGCGATACAACAATCGATATAATTTTTATCGCTGCGTAAATGACGTTTTTATTAAAAATCATCGATCCCGCTTTGTCGGCGCCGCACGCGACCCTAAAAAATATTGCCCGCTCGGTTCATTTCGAATATATAACAATAAAAAGAGTAGAGGGAAAAAAAGAGATGAAAAATATTGGCACTAATCGTCGCTGGGATGCTCGAGAGATAGAGAGCTCGTATATCGACTATTATATATCAGTTTTCGTGTACGAAAAAGCAATCAGTCGCTTCTCAATAGTCATCGCTTTCTTTCTCTGTCTCTCTCGCTCGCTCGCTCACTCGAGCCCCGCGTGGCCGAGTGCAGCTCGAAAAAGAAATAATCCCCCCATCGATATTTGATTATTCAAATTGACTCGATATAAAGCACGCGCGCACGAGTCAAAATAACTGCGCTCGAAAAGTTGCTATACACATATCGATCAGAGAGAGAGGAAACATTGAACTATATTGTCAAAGTAAGAAACTCTAATCTCGCACAATATAGCACGCACAGTTTATGGATATTAGAATAAGCAATAGAAATGGCTTATTACGGGCCATTGAATTCTGTCGTCACGCTGTCGCCGCCTCGAAAGATCGAAATATATCAGCTCGAGTTTTTTTTCTTTCAATTTACTTTCGAGATCGTTATCGTTAAGACCGATCCATGGCCCGATCGTGCAGCGGCAGCAGCAATATAATCCGTCCGCCCGTTGGTGTTAAATGAACTTTTTTAATTCGCTCTCAGTAGCTTCTCCTGCTCGTCGATTCCTCCGGAAAATGTATAGATTAGCATTTCATTCGACAAGGCTCCGTATTATACGCCTATATATAGATATTCCTGGCACTATTCGCAGCAAAGATCCAGAATCTCTGCTCTATATAAAGCTCTTTAATTGGAATTAGCATAATACACAGCTCTCGCCCTCCGTTAAGTCTATATGTGTTCGCCATTTACGGTACGATACGTCCCGTACGGTGCAGTAAATCGAAGATCGCGCCGAGGGTAATGAGATTCTCCGCGCCGATCGATATTCATATGCTTCTCTTACTGGGAAAATGATACAATCTTAATTTACAACGTTGGGCCATTGCTAAATCCTCGGTGAAAATGACTTTATTTGATCGTGGATCGCCATTTGTCTCCTTCTCTGTGTAGTATGTGTAAACTCTCATATTTATAGGTAAACATCGGAAAAGCGTATAGGAAACTGCATCGATATAGTATGGAGCATTGATCGAGCAACAGGCGGTACTAGTTTAGCCTCTGTTATGTACACGCTGCTGATCTGTTATACTCGTGCTACTGCCGAACACGCAAGATGATTCACGCTCTCTCGCTTTTGAATATGTTATACAAATGCTGTATAATTTTTTTTTTTGTATGAATCCGCTTTAAAAAAAAATGATGGCTACGTACATTTCAATGTTATATTTAAATTGATTTAAAATTTAAGCAGTATGCATTTTTTCTGTGAAAAATTTATAGATTTATACAAACATTTATATAACATACTTCGCTTGACTATAATCTTCTCATACCTCTAAAAATCATAAAATCTATTCTAATGATGAATTTATAAGGTAGCCACCACTGACCAGTCAACGTGATTCGTACTTTAGATATATCAGTATGATGGTCGCGACTCATTGGCCATTGCACATTATTATGAATTTAAAAACTCAATGTATTAAAGAGCAATTCTCCTGCCGATCCGCACCTGCATGTATTACGGGATTATCCCAACGCGCACCGAGGCTCGTTATTATTTCAACGGAATCGAAATATATACGTAGGAAAAGTTTCGTCGAACCAAGCCAAGCGAAAACGGCGCGTATGCGCGCAAGTCGCGCGCAAGCTCGTGATTATATGTGTGTGTGTGTGTATGCATCGATATCCCAGCCAGCCGCGCCGACGACACTTGTTGAGCTGGAAGAAGATTATATTACTCGCTGTTATACACGAGCATCAGCGCCAGAGCAGTAGCGGGCTCAAGCGAGAGAGTGTATGTATATATACGGCTCGGTGCCACTGCTTGCCTCTCTCTGAGTGCGATGAGCGCGCGTCAAGCAGTAGTAGTTCTGTAGTAGTAGTAGTAGCAAGTTTGTTGCTAACTAGTTCATCGACGATACGATGCAGCTCCAAGAGTATACAGCGAGAGAGAGGGAGAGAGTGGATATAAGTATTATTATCCCAGAGTCAAGGATTGATAATGCTCAGCCGATACTTGTGATGCCTTGACGCGCGCTATATACGTTGTTATGTGCGTACATTTTTATTATTTTCATGCACGCTCAAACGAAGATTGCTATATTGCCCATTACATTCCAGAAGATAATTACTGCATTCTTTTCTCTCCTACACGAATGCGCGCGATAATTTGCCTGCCTTTATATACACATTAACGTCTTTTCAATTATGCATGGCGTGGTATTTATTTATATCGTTCATTATTTCCCCTCGCCTCCCGGCTCTCTAGCAAGACTCATAATACGTGTGTACTAACGTGCGTGTATACGACTACGTTTATATACGCGATTCATTTATTATACCGCGTACACACTCATACGTACGTATACAAAAGCGAACGCAAACGGCACTTACGCGGCTATATAAGTAAAAAAAAAGTAGGTTTAGCATCGGCGCGCGCGGGGGCGAGCTTTTAGATTCGTTATTATTAGTATGAAGCGAGGAACAGGCAGTTGCGGCTCGCGCGCGCGCGCGGCGCAACACGCTTAACGTTTGTTCTCATTTTCTTTTTTTTTTGCTTCCTTCTGCGCACACTACAGAGCTTAGTTGTATACGAGCGCTTTTACACTCGCCGTGCGTGTTCATTTTCGTATGTACGTATACACTTATATTGATTTTAAAAGCTCCCCGCGCGCGCGAGTCTAAAAGCTAACGCGTCTCTGTGGCGGCGCAGTACAGCAGAGCTTATACGATGCATAATATAATATATTTTTTATTTTTATTTCTACGTCTTTAATGAAAAATAGATTCGCTAGAGACGGGGGAGGATCTCGTAAAACTCGTGTATACTACTGCTACGTTAGTGCTAGCTCCGAGTGCAACTATATTCTTTCTCTCTTTCTTTTTCCAAGATAGCTATGGCGAGCGCAGCTATGGGGGCGCGTATAAATAGCAACATTTTCTTTCGTCCAGATGTCACGTATTCTTGTTCCTCTCTTTTTTTACTCCATGCAGTATTATTCTTGATCCTCTTATATGACACGTTCCCTTCTTTTTCTTTTTATTTTTTACTCATCCTGCCATTGTGTCATGTACACGCTCTCGCGAGCTTTGACTTCTGCTCCGACGCTTGCTGCTCAATTCTTGCTGTATATTCGCCTCTTCTCTCCTTCGAAATGGGAATGCATTGTAACAAAAAAAAATCGTCCTTTTTTGCTGGTTTTGCCCTTCTGTAACGAGAGGTAAAAAATGTAATGGAATTTTCGTTCGTTTCAATTGAATCGTGAGATATACGCGAGGGAGAGAGAGAGAAAATTTACAGAACCGATGTTTGAAAAACGTTATTATAAGAACTATATTATTCTAGCGGCAGCAATGCCGCGAACTGAGATAAGCATATATACTTTACACTTTGTACACGGAACTCGACTGCCAGAGAAAATTAATGGATTTCTTTGACACTCGACTCCTCGTCTCTTTTTCTTTTGTATCTATATGCTCGACGTTTCAGTGCTTTTTTTAGATTAAATGTTTAATGAACAATAAAAAATAGCAAAAGCGAGTCGCGCGCGACTGTCGAGGGTTAACGCGTCCCCCGCTCAACTCATTGATTCATGCGCCATTCGGTACACGCGCGGCTATCACGGCGAATGATTCGCGTACGATATATATATTGCTATACTACATACGTCGAGAGATATACGATACACCTATGGGCGCGAGCTTGCGCGCACTCGAGAATCGTATGCCGCCGTCGACGATGCCGCCATGCTCGCGCCAAGCTGGCGCTCCAGTAATCCACTTTGGGCTTTATTACTATCTACTACTGTACATATACTAGGCAGAGCAGCAGCAGTGCAGAGCTGTGCGAGCGGCGCAAGCTCGAGTGCCGCCGCCGCTGCTGCTGCTCCGGTGCATCGGTGTTGTAACAAGACTTGAAATGAGTCGTTATATACTTCGGCAACTCCATTTGAGAATCGAATACCCAAGCTCTATCTGTCTATCTCTCTCTTTCTTCGTGTACACATTGATGTCTGACTGCGGCGCGATTCGTACTACTACTGTACGCTCGACGTGTCGAGCTTTCGTAATTATAGCCTCTCTCTCTCTCGCTTGCTACGTCCGTCCGTCCGCGTCGAGCTTCTCTCTCTCTCGTGCACGCCGCAACGTATATTATACGCGCGCTGCGCATCATTCCGTGTGCGGATGCTTGTTCGATGTTTTACGATCAACAGCTGCTCTTCGATGTACATAGATACCTGTGTGACGTGTAGTACGGATCCCGCGCTTCGACATGTGTATGCATAATAAATGTATACGCAACATAGATTCTGCGTGCCGTATGCACCCATGCATGAGTAATTCTGTAAAAAAATCCTTATTATTCAAGGCTGAAATCATGACTGACATTTTTTTCACTTATAATTCATACTTTTTTTTATTTCATTATTATAATGAATTTCATTGATGATATTTTAAAATTAACGTGCTATTCAAATTTTTTGTGCTACCCCAACCTAAAATAACATTTTACTCCCGCTGTGCAAAACCAAAATATTACTTTAGGCTGGGGGATTCACAAAAAATTGTAAAACCTCGGCTTCGCCTCGGATGATAAATTACACGTGCTCTGAGACTTTCCAGTTTTTCACTCCCTAGATGCAAAATATACTATCTCTCTTCTTATGCTAACCCATGTACTATTATTATTATTGCCGTGTACCTCATACACACGAACGCGCCCTACGTCGCTTTGTTTACATTTATCCCGCGTCTTCAGTTCTAATGTCACATACAAGTGTATAACATCAAATGAGAGTGGAAAGAGTATTGACGGGAATTTCTCCGATGTATATGACTAGCGCGTGTCGTCACTTGATTCTTGCCATACTTGCCAGAGGAAGCGCGACACGCGCTTCTCGATACAAAACAAAGCAACACGCGGGCAGTAACTGCGTATGCACACAGTTGGGCGACTAATAGTTGTGCCAAAAAAGATAGCTTCATTATATACGATTGGAATGTACATTAGCTAGTATTGAGTTGAATTCCACAACGGGCAAGTGTTTACAAGTTGTCTGCATGAAAAGTGTAGAGAAGAAATCGAGGTACAGTGTTGCCTACTCGAGGTGTATAACCTCGAATATTTGTATAGTGCATATCGTACAATTCTTCAGTGCGAATATATTTAATAAACCGAGTGATGGAAAGCAGACAGGACCCAGTTAGGTATGAAGTTTCTTGTACATGCTATGGTATTTTTTTAAGCGATCGATTTATCTAACTTGGTCATTTTTCAGGGTGAAGGAAGAGCCAAACGATGCTTGGCCGGATGTAGGTGAAGATAATACTTTTGATTCGGTGGACTCTAGAGAAGCCAAAAACTTTGAAAAATGTTCGTTTCATGATTTATCGGTGAGTGCAAATGTTTTAGTTATATTCTATTGATTCACTGTCAAAAACTAGCTCACCATTTTTATTTCAGACCAAACATGTGAATAGGGCTGTGGCGTTACAGGATAGGTTAGGTAAATACATTTTCATAGATTTTGAGTGCAAAAATGTTAAACCTGAATCTAAGTCTTTATCAACAACCATCTACAAAACTGAGTATCAAAGTAATTCGTCTATTGTAAAAACAGAAAACGAAATTCGGACCAATTACGTAAATGAAAAAAGTCTAATAATTTTTATAAAAAAAGGATTTAACTACGATAATAATAGTCATTTTCAAGAAAATTCGTGATTGAATATTAATTCGACACAAAACGGCATTAGATCACATGAATGCGAGATTTGTTACAAGTCATTTACATACAAAGGCAATCTCAAAGTTCACATGAATGGAGTACATAATCGAAGCCAATCCTTTGAATGTGACATTTGTCACAAATCATTTGGATTCAAGGGTAACCTCAATAAACACATAAGCGTAGTACATGATCATATCAAAGCCTTTGAATGTGAAATTTGTCAAAAAACATTTGGACAAAAGTACCAAATAAAATATCATATAAATGTAATACATAATCATAACAAACCCTTTGAGTGTGAGATTTGTCACAAATCATTTGGATTCAAGGGTAACCTCAATAAACACATACGCGTAGTACATGATCATATCAAAGCCTTTGAATGTGAAATTTGTCAAAAAACATTTGGAGAAAAGAGTCATCTAAAAATTCACATAAATACAGTACAGAATCGGAGTCAACTCTTCGAATGTGAAATTTGTCACAAAAAATTTGGACAAAAAGTTCATCTAAAAATACACATGGATACAGTACATAATCGGAGTCAACCTTTCGAATGTGAAATTTGTCACAAAAAATTTGGACAAAAAGGTCATCTAAAAAGACACATGGATACAGTACATAATCGGAGTAAACCTTTCAAGTGTGATATTTGTCGCAAGTCCTATGCTCGCAAAGATACCTTAATAGCTCACGTTGTTTTAGTACACGATCCTTAAAAAAATCATATTATTTCCGAGAAGTTTGAGCGCAATAAATTTTCATTTACATAAGCATTTTGATGATTAAAAACATTAAAAAAACTTGAGACTATTTTCAACTGTTATACTTTTTTTATGAATGTGAAAAGGTCTATGCTTTGCATATAAAAACTTACAAAATAAAACGTATTGGATGTAATTTTTTTTAATAATCTGAATTTATTAAAATCTATTCCGAATCCCATCATATTTTTCCCTTTAAAATCATACCTGTCAAGTAAAAAATGATTTAATTTTTACATTTAATAGTTTAACATTCATAACAATTAATGCCATTTATTTTTACTTTTTTTTGTCTCTGGAGGATTTTTTTGTTGTTCGATGTTTTGAAGCTAAAAAAGGGAGTCAGAGAACAGCCTCGAATGATTCCGTCGAGGTTAAACGCAAAATAAATAGTCACATTTACGAAAAAATGCAAATTTTCATTCTCTGGAACATAAAAATAGCTATAGACAAAATATCTACGAAAAATTTTTGTTATTCACGCGTTGCCGAACTCTTTTGGGATCTCCACGAACGATTTTCAACGTCCATTACACGCGTCAAGAGACAAATATTTTTTTATAGAATTGCTCATATATTCGACGAAGTGCACTAGGCATCGACGCGCACTCTTGTTTCTCTATGAAAACAAAGAAAATTAACAAGGACGAGAGGAGCGAAAGTCGATATTTTTACAGAAATAGCTTGGGCGAGCTCCGGGGAAAAGGTCTTATCTCGAATCGACTCGGTTCCACTCGTCCAAATACCGTTGCAGTATACGATATGGATGGTTATACGCTCGCTCGACATATATATCGTGATGACGAATGGCGACGCCGCTTGCGCTGCTTGCGAGAGAGCCCAGAATACTACATAGGATATAGACGGCGCGACTGCACAGATAGAGCTGCAGAGGAATAAAAGTGGTAATCTTTCGAAAAGGTGGAAAAAGTCAAGATGGTCCCGAACGTGGATGAGAGAAAGCGAGGGACGAGGAGCGGAGAGAGTCCGCTTCTCTTTCTGTTTCG
Organism: Trichogramma evanescens; assembly: GCA_902732785.1. Lineage (NCBI taxonomy): Eukaryota > Metazoa > Arthropoda > Insecta > Hymenoptera > Trichogrammatidae > Trichogramma > Trichogramma evanescens. The sequence goes on along the minus strand of CACVKI010143191.1, from coordinate 11,693 downwards.
ATGCGTAACCTTCTCTCACTCCGTTACAGTTCAAAAGACAAAATCGATCTGTGCTCGCACGCGTGTGCATCGTTGCATGCACGTACGCATACGCGTGTACGTAGACGATTCGTTTGTACAGTAGTGCGAGGCGTATATTTTTAGATAGGAAAATATTTAATGTAGATAATGGCGAAGCAATGACGCGACGACGATCGCTGCGTTAGTGCGGCTATCAGCGAGACAGAGGTTGTTTTATTCTTGGCGTTTCGCAATGCGTATCGAGCCAGCGGCAGCCGCGCGTCATCCACGCACAAAGCAAGAATATATATTTCACGCGCGCACTCAGTCGTATTATCGTGCACAAGCTCGTACTGTATAGCTGCGCAGCTATGTGTGCAATATAATATTATTATATCGGAACGTACCTATATATACCTAGGTACGCAGGCTCGATTTCGAGCATTGTAAGATTGATTTTTTCCCGTGTGATTTGCACGTATTCGTAATAGTTTTCATTCCGAGTGGCTGTACTCATTCCTCTATGTATCGAAAGTGTACCGAGGGGTCGATTTCAATAGATTCAGAATGGCATGTAGAATTCATATCGAAAAAATAAATAAATAAAATGAAAAACTATACGCACGAACTGCCCGCTCGAATTACTGAGTTATGCACATGGACGAGGGTGTGTACCGCGTAGCATCAAATGTCAGCGCAACAATTCACCGAACTCGATCAAATATCTTTGCGAAAATGTAATTTTACTAATTTCAATTTTAGGATATGTATTTGCTGGACGAAGAGGAAAGTTCCGCGCCCTCCGGTCCACGAAAAAATTCGATCGCGCGCGTATACAGGGCCAATCGAGCGGTCCACATCACCGCCGAGCTGTCTCGCGACCGAATGTATAAATGACAGTCTGGCGCGCGCGTGGCCATAGTATTATATAGTAATACCATGTAGTCGTGACCCATCGTCCGTTCCGTCAGTTTCTTCGCACACGAAAAGTTTTTATTTTTATCGAAAAATCGAGGATTCGTTTTTCTTCGGTAAATGTATCCCGGGCACATACAGAAAACGCGGTACATACATATATAACAAATATATACTCGTCATATATGCATGAACCGCTCAAATAGTTCCATTGTATTTTTTGTTGTTTTGTTTGCGTTTTGTTTCGAGCGCCCAGGAAAGAGATTGAGTTTTCTGTCGATTTCCATTTTTTTGTCGAAAGTTATCCCGGCTTCGTATACATACATTATACACAAACATCGAGAGACACTCAGGTTATATGTATTCGTACGGGCGCAGGTTTTGGTGCATACCTTTGAACTTTACCGCTGCGTAGATTCGATCGCGTGTACTGCAGCATATGTATGTGTACAGTTCTTGACTCTTACATACAGTAGATAGTTGTCAGAATTTGATATTCGATCATTCGAAAAATGAATATCTGCGCAGCGGAATAAATTGAATGGTTCTGATATATACTCGAACGTATTTACCCGTTTGACTTTGTGTTTTGCCCTCCTAATGTATGTAGTCTCGAGGAGACAAGATCTCCAGATGCGGCTTCTTCGTGCGCCACGAGGGACTATACAGGACACGGCGGCAGGAAGCCGCAAGGGTATACACAGCTACTCTTTCAAGCTCGGCTTCAACGCGCTGTGAATAATGCAATTCACGCACTGCATTTCTGTACAGTATACTCTTTGCGTTGCTTGCGTGCAGCATCAAATATTTTTCATTCATATTCGACGTGAATCTCGTTGCATCGTGTACGTATATAAAAAGAAAAAGAAAAAGAAAAGACGAGCACAAAGACAAATAGGAAGTTATTAAAAATCATCGACTCGCCTGGGCAGATCATAAATGTCAAATTTTCACTCTCGACGCTCGCTCGCGCGCGCTCGTATATACAGCTGTTATACAGCTCGGATGAAAAATGTTTCATCCGGGCGAACGAGCTTGCACACTACTCTTCCTCCGCGTATAAAGCTATATAACGCGAAGCCAGGGTGTAAAAAAAGTATGGTGGGAGGGAGGTGTATAGTAGCGCGAGGATGGTCGTATAGAAACAGACGGCGAAAAAATAGGAAGAAGAGAATTGAAAAATGAAAAATCTCGTCAACGACAATGTATTCAGCCGTGTGTCACGCAAGTGTGTAACTGCGCGCGCGGCTCTCGCGTACAACATACTCTGTAATTGAAATAGCTACTACGTACTGCGCGAGGCGTGCGACGAGGCACGAAAGCTGCAGTGTGCACGGCGGCAGCCACCAGGTTGGTAGCTATAGTATGGATGGGGCCGCCGTGGCTGTGCACTTATATACCTATACCTACATACGTGTGTGTGTGTGTATAGATAAGAGACTGCCGGCGCATATACGTGGCTGGCTCGCGTGTGCGATGGTGTTGGCCGCGGGATTGATTCGATTACTTTCGGTGTATCGATTTTACGCGATTAAAGCCCGAGCGAATTTCGAGCTTCCCGTCGCGCGCTCCCGGTATAAGCGCAGGAGATATAATATACGGTAATGTACTAGCCAGCGCATCGCTAAGATTGAAACTTTTAGCACATAATAATATATAAAACCGACAGCGATGATGCGAGCGGATTAATTTGCTCGCCCGCATAGATATATACTTATTACGTGCGCAAGAGAAAACTCGAGCAAGAGCTCGGCAGCATGCATGGTATAATTTCAACAGGCGCATCCTGACGCATTAATTACGATATCGTATAGAGTATTTGGACTCGAATTTGCCGACGTACCTATTTGATTGTAAGCCGCGTTGTGTGCGCGAGGTATATACAGCCAAGAGCGAGCGATTTTCTATTATTAAACATTTGGATGTAGGGATGTAGCCCGATTTCATATTTTTTACGGTGTACAGGCAGAAAAAAAACTTCATTTCACTCCGAATGGATGATCGCTATGGGAAACATTAGTGAAACTGAGGATTTATATATATACGAGAATATCTTGCGAAAATTGCTACTAAATCGCCCGAGTCATAATGCTTGTGTACTCCGGTGCCCCGATGCACTTGAAACCCACTGCTATAACCTTCGGCTATTTTTGTAACTCGTGCTAATAAGCCGCGTTGGAAGAGAGAGAGAAAGAGGAAAAAAGGTTACGAGCAGTTATCTTTTTACTTTCATCAAATCTTGCTGTGAAAATTAAACTTGGCCAGAGTATAGGCCTTTGAGCAGCTCAGGGCAAATAATTTTTAAAGTCTTGAAGTGGTACTTATACCCTATGAAAAAATTTTTTGCCACTTGCGGGTTTACAATACTCCATCTGTCGATGGAATCAAAAAGCTCATAATAAAATATGATAGATACTTTGCTCTCATCTTGTCGCAATATAAAACGAATTCTAGAATATTAATGCTTACATTTTTTTGAAAAAAAAGCTCATTTTTATAATCAATAAGCAGTTGCTTTAGAACTGCCATGTCACCCTTAATTTATTATAAACAATTATAAATTTTATAAAAATAATATATGTCAAAATGGCGAAACAGCGATCGTGAAAGTTCACTCTGGGAGCGGATGTTTTTTAAGGTGTGAAATAGATACGCAATCCAATAGTTCGATTGAAATCGAGGTCAAGATGAGGCGATGTCAGTTTAGCGAGAAAAACAATAAACCTAGTAATCCGTTAAAAGTTATCAAAAGCTGTCGTCGGGTTCTCACGGACGAGCAGGTGCCGACAGGTACTTTCTCCCAAAAATTATGCAAAATCTCATGGTGACTATTGAAGGCCTCTGGGCGATTCGACTATCATCTTATTCGGTGTGCGGAGCTCACATCACTTTGTACCGCGATTTTATATTATTCAGATTTGTATTGAATTGTGCCACGAGTCCAACGCGGAGTGTAATTTGTAATCGAGACTAGTGTAGCTAGTGCAGTGCAGCCAACCGGGAACGCCAGTCAACTAGTTGCAGTATGCGCCAGTTCAAGTAATTCTACATCTACACCGAGAATCGTCCACCAGGCTTATGTATATTATTTGTAATTAGTTGAGTAAACCTAGGTGTAATTTAATCTTTTGTATTTGAATGGATGAATGAAATTGAATTGTAATTAATTATAACGAATAATAACGACTACTCCACACAGAAACTCACATCATACATGTTTTCCCTCATTGTCACCAGCCAGATTAAAATCATTTTATTTATTAATATTAAAGTTGCTCTCCAGCCGTTACAGAACAACTGTTAGAAAGGGAACTTTCACAAAATTCCTGAAGAAGGTGCATATCAATTTTTGAAAAATTCATGTTACAAAGTATACTTAAAACACACGTTATCGCGCTCGCAACGTTTATACGGGTTAACTTCCCATGCCTATCGCACTTAAACAATTTTCACTTCTAAACGAAAACTCTGTCCGAGGCTGCTATAATAAAATTATATCATCAACGTGCGCGTGCATTTAGAAAACTATCGGAAAATTCATCACAGAGAACTTATAAAATCAAGTGTTATAAAAGTAGAAGCATACGAGAAATATTATATTCAAGTAGACCCACGTACATTCATTAAAAACAGCCTCACGAGCGCTTGAATACGTCAGCTCGGAGTCAGCGTCGGTATACCATCGTGCTATAATTTTCAAAACCTAGGCTTTTGACGGACTGAATGATAGTAATAACGGTGCAGGCGTAAATGCGTTTGACGGTTCGAGGCGCCCACTCTTATATATTATCGCATGTTCTATAATTCGCTTCGTTCTCGCGCGCTCTTTTATTTTTATGAGATTTCAAAGTATCCTCTGTGTGTGAGCGAGCGCGAGAGCCGACGCTCTTGGCCAGCGGCACGTACTTATTTGTACAAACGCGTGTGAGTGATTTTCTTATGTGGCGCGCGGTACGGATGGATTTTTTTCTCCTCCTTTTTTTCGCGAGTTTATAAGACGATAAAAGAAGTTTGCAGGAAAAAGAACGAAGCTCATTAATGGAGTGCAGGCAGCTTTTAATAGCAGCAATCATCCAAGAGAAAGAAGAAAAAGGAAAGAGAGAGAGATAGAGTATTTTTAAGCTACGTCGGTCAAGTCTAAACTTTTCTTTTCACGCGAATCTTTTTGCAGTTCGCACGCGGCCGCGGAATAAATTCCATGCGGACCACGTCGCGATATAAATCAGTACATAGCTATGTAAAACTGCAGGCGCATCGCGAGCTGGGCAAAACAAAGAGGCAATCGGATAAAACTTCAACAACAGTTTCATTACTAATTAATCAATGCTCAATGCCTGTATACGTGCAAGATGTTTAATTATAACTCGAGATACTTCTTGGAAGGGATTTTCATATTTATAACGGGATCTACTTCGATGTAATTATGCTCGAAGACAGAGAGAAAGCAAGCTCTAAGTTTTCAGAAAAATTGGATTGACGGTGCATTGAAGTATGTACGCACTGGTAGCACGAGTCGCGTCATGATAGAAAGGGCCACGGAAAGAGAGAATTTCTCGCAGAAAACGAGAAATCAATTTGAAAGAGTTACAGCTCGCTCTCGCAGATGAAGTGAAAAACGTCGGGATTACTCTCTCGTATTTTGCGCTTTATATTGCAAATTAAAATGAAAAAAGCTGGGAAAAAAGGCATAATTGCGCACCCGACTAAATTATGCAGTCGCCGTTGGATACGAAAAATTGCCTCCTCTACCTTTGTGCATATTTCGTTTTTATTCTTCTCGTATATGCACTCGCACACACGCACGCATTCGAAGAAAGAAAGCTGAAACATTGTCAAGGATAATCGAGTACGTCTCCTGCTTCTGGCGCTGCTGCTGCTCTTCATTCGAGAGAATACAAAGACATTTTTACCGTACTCGTTTTCTCCGACCTCTCCTTTCCACTCTTTCTTCATGCGAAGAATACGCACGCGTTTATGTATATTTTTTTCTCACGCTCTCTCCTCCCCCTTTAGCGAACTTTTATGAGACAAGAATTTGCATGTCAAGTCATCATTTTCATGGCAGCTGCTGCGACATACCCAAATAATAATAATAATAAAGAAAAACTTGAAGCATTTTCGTTTCCAACGATTTTCTAGGACAATTATTCACTTTGTTAAGGCTCTTGGCTCGTTGTATATTATACATAAATTCGGTATATATACGAGAGAAAGAGAGAGAGAGAGAGAGAGGTAAACTCATTTAAAAATCCACTGCGCCTCAACTACCGTGAAACCATATTTCTTCTAATGAAAACGAGCGCGGTCGCTTCAGACAGTAAAGATATATTATTATATATAAGACAGCGTCAGAAGAAGTGAGAGAAGAAGGTGAACAGGAGCAAAAAAAATCCCCGTGGCCTCGTCGTCATCGCCGCTGCAGCCTCGTGGAATATAAAAGTTAATTTACCGACGACTCCGAAGGAGAGAGCTGCTCCATATCAAATGGGGAAACCAGCTAACTGTGCGCACATGCATTTACGCATCCCGTTTTATTTCCGATGATGAGAGAAAGAGATAGAGAGACGATATAAAATCAGACGAGAGATTTTACACGACAATGCGTCCCGGAGATGGGGGTACAAAAAAAAAGGAACAGCCGAGACACGAATTCGCGCAACCGAGAAATGAAGCAGTAACGTGAAATATTTTCTATATATAAAACGCTCGCGTGTGTTATGTACATGTATCAGGTCGGGCGTGAGTTAGTAGGTACAAGAGAGAAAAGAAGAGCCGAGAGCGAGAGAGAGAAAAGAGACATATATCCCCGCGGGTACCATAGCAACAGGTTGCAAAGCTTCGCGCGCAAGCTAGCTCCCGCGTCGCTGCATACAGCAGCATCTATATCTATACCGCATACTCGAAATTCCACTCTATTCGAACTTTAATATGCGCACAGCTAGATGGAATATTGTTTACTTTTGTAAATATTTAGATGCGTTCGACCCTCGGATGTTGTTTTTTGTGTGTAATTTCAGTTTCTGCATTTTGCCCTTTATTTTTTTGCATCAAATCAACCCCCGACGCTGCTGTACTCGCAGCTGATTTCACCCTTTGAAGCTTGCGGGGAAAAACAAACAGACCACGTCGCACGTGGGCTCGCCTGTTCAGCTTTCCATTGAAAACTCGACCGCAGCAATTTTCGAGTATATGATTAAAAAACGTTCATATTTTTCAAAAAGCTAACGCCCTCGGCCACGAGTTGCGTCCATTCGAGCGGACTGAAAATTGGCCGCAGAAACTGCAGCAACTGCAGCCGTAGACGCGCACTGGAATAGTCGTTATCGGGAGAATGACGGGGAATCTCACTGACTTTTAAGTAGAGGTCATTTGCTTTTATGTGCCTTATTCTCTCTCTCACTCCGTCCATGACAAACCAACCCACTATCGGCACAATTTGCTTTACTCTCATTTGTAAAAGTACACATGCAGGGAGATATACGTCGTACTTGCACGAGGTTATAACGCGAGAGGAGCGAGTGTTAATTAGACGTGTGCGCCGTTTCAGCTGTGAAAACAGCTACACAAAGTCAAAAAAAAAGAAGAAAAAAAAAAAAATTATTCGGTGTGTTTTTACGTGCGTGAAAATAATAATTGAAAAAGTATTATATATCTCAGGTGCAGCCAACAAACCAAATTAAAACTAACGAGCTCACCTTGTTCGAGCTCATTGTATTTACACGTTCGTTGTTTTTTCAACGTTTTTTTTTTGCTTTTTCATTGTTTGCTTCTTCTTTTTTTTTCTCGCATCGCTCAGCCGCGCGTGCAGGAATTCAGTCGCTGCTGCACAGACTCGACTGCGCCGCGTCGCGTCGTCGCTTATATACACGGATGGAATTATTGCAAAATTTCGCGCGCGACTTTTGACGTACAGCGACGGGGCCGAAACATTATAAGGAAGTACAACGTGCAATCAAGTCGCATTGATGCCGAAATTCAACGAGCGAGCTATGCGCTCATGAGTTCGAGTTGCATCCAGGCGCGAGCAGCGAACTGTGCACGCGCATACGTATGACGTCTGACCAAAATTGATCCATTTCCCTTAAAATTATATTATACGTATTTTACGATGAACAGCACAGTACATACTATTCGTGTTGCTGCGCGTGGCTCGTGTTTCCGTTAAATCGCTGTAACGACAAGCAACGCTGCGTCGCATATATAATAGTTGCATCGTATAGATAAAATATTAATTGATCGGAATGAAGCCCTCCGCGTGTTCGAATACGTGTGTACGCGTGTGTGTGGGCTGTACAAACTAGGCACATATATCACAGAAACATGAAACGTATTATAGGCACACGTGTTGTAATTATGCGAGGCTCGTGAAAGTTTACTCTGTCTCTCTCTTACTCTCTATCTCCTCCTCGTGCTCTTGTAAGGTAGCTTGGCGTCGTTATAGCTCTTTGCGGCTATACGTACAAACGAGCAACTTTAGAACAGCATAAATATTTTCTCGATCAAAGCTCGACTATACTACGTATAATACGTGGGCTCGAGTGCAGTATAGATACCGCGCGCGAGCACGAAAGGAGTAGTAGCAGCAGTAGTAGTAAGCGAGAACGGGAAGAAAGTTAAGGGGCCATATAGAGAGACAGCCGAGAGCGGGAGGTATAATAGTGAGAATTTTCATAGCTCGATGTTATAATAGTTTGTGTATTGGAAAAACAGAACTCGAGCGACGACGAGAGCGTAATGATATATACTTGTGATCGATCGCGGAATAACAGTGCTCGCGATCGCTTATTGGCGCGTCGCGATTGAATTATTTATCGCACGAACGATGGCCAATTAACGAAACTTTGTACTCTTGCGTATGTTTTTTTAAACGCAATATTCATCGACGATACGTAATACATTTTTTGCTCGAGCGATACCGCCTTTTTCTTCTCGATTTGTTGAAAAAATTGCACGTCGGATCGCTGCCGGCGCGGTAATTATATAGGATTCGATTATACGTCGGCGGGGAGTTACGGGAAAATTATCATCGATGGCCGATGGGAGAAATTTAATTATCGATTCGTGTCTTCGCGGTGATTGCCGCGGTGCCATGTCGCCGCGCTGCGATTGGCGATTCCGAGTCGGCTCGCAATGCTAAACTCGCTTGCTCTGCAGTTGAATGGCTCACGAGCTACATACATATACTTTGGCTATTTCATTAGGTTCCCAGGATTGTTAATATTTCCGTGCGTGCCACATTTGACTCCGTGCGCTTATAATATCTCGCAAAACGGTATATATAAACGCTAAATTATCCGAACATGTATTAATGGAATTCCAGCATATTCATAATCTTTTGACGTTAAACGCTCAAATATAAAAGAGCAAAAACGTTTGGTTCATTTCATTAATCAAAAATCGTTTGATATTACGGGCATTGGGGGAAAAATGAAGGAAAAAATTATCTTTTATATACACGGAAAACCGTTCCATTATACGCCAAGATCGTTCGAAATTTCCACCCCCTCTCTCTTTCTCTTCTCCCCCGACGTCGTCATCGATTTATTTCTCCCTTAATTTTTCTTCCTCGTTTTTTTTGTACGTTCGGTCGGTCGTTCGTGCTGCTCGAGAACGCGATCCCCCTTATCTTTTTTCTGCTCGCCCGAGATCGTCGTCCTTAACGCGGAATAATAGAGCTTTATTCTTTTGGAAAACGATATGCTGCCACCCTCCCCCAGCCGGTATAAAAGCTCGATAATTATCGTCACACGCCGTCTCGGCGTCGGCGACGTTGTGGTTGAGTGTCAAAGTACACGAGATCAGATTTTTAGCAGGTCTCAAGGATCCTCCCCCGCCTCAAGGCACGACGTCGCGCGTTCGGTAATGTGATCCCACGCGCGCGTTTATTATCCGCGCGTATACTCGTGTACTTTGAACATTTCTGTTGAAAAGAAAAAAAATGTTTAAAAATTGAAAAAAAAATTCCGACGCAATTAATGCCGCAAATAGCAGGTGAAGAGTCGAGAGCGGCGCATATGCACGTGGGCACAAACTTGCGGCCTTTGTGGTGCACAAATTGCATTCGGAAACATTATCGTCGGTGCTTCCCAAGTTTACACTTTAACGAGCTTTCGCGTGTGTATACGCGTGTGTGTATATAATATAAGGTACTGGTATAAAACATGCATGCGCGCGTATATATTTATAATTAAGCTTCGCGCGCGCAGGTCGAAAACCCGCCCCCGCGCGCTTTTATATACACACCAACGTTTATATGATCAATAGGACTTTTTTCTCTCGTTCTTCTCTCTCTTCCTCGTTCTGCGAAAATAACCCGTAATTATGTACATTTTGGTTTATATACAGGCACGCGCGGAATTGATACGGAGTAACATGATTTATAACTCGTTAAGTAAATTAACACTCCCCCGATGCACGATGTATAAAGCCCGAGCCCGACAGTTGCGTCTAAAGAAAATTCATTACTTGGTGAATTTGCGCTCCGAAATTTCTCTCTCCCCCGCAAGCGCGTGTGCATGTAGTAGTACGCGCAGCACTGCAGGCACGCTCCCGTGTTTAAGGTAAATATCCATCGTGAATTAGAGACGCTAATTGCTCTCCAATTTATGCAGTCTAAGCTCCCTCTCTTCTCCGAAACATATTAAGATTGATTCTTCCTCCCTCGCGTATTTATTAGATCGAACGCGAAGATGCGGGAAAAGGCAAGATTTACTCGACGAACGGTGCTGACCGTTGGGCTTGGGTACAAAATTCACCGTCCAAACGCGTATATACTTTACCGTACGCATCTCTCGTACGCCTTTATCGCTTTTAATATTGATTCGGGCAAAAAAATAGCTCCGCAGCCGAGCGCACGACGTCTTATATATATACCTACGCTCGACGGCAACGGGGCTTTTAATTTACGATGACTCAAGATCGTTTTCGGTTTTTTTTCTGCCCCCCTTCAGCGGCCCAACGAGTATAATAACGTATATACCCGGACGTTGGAGTCCAGTATAAGCAGTGCAGCGCCGGCGTGCGGAATGGCATAAATAATGAATTTTAGGACTGCTTCAAGACGTACGCCGCGCTACTTTATGGCGATGGCCTCGAGAGAGGAGCCTTTGGGCATAAATAATAGACGTCCCCATGAAACATAAAGCCCAAAAGAGAGCGTGAGAGGGTGAGTTGGAAATTTTAAAAGGCGGTTAAATACTTCTCTCTCTAACGAAAACGAGGATAAGAGAGAAGAAGAAAGAAGGCAGAGCTACCGTTCCTATAATATAAGTCCGTGAAGTCGTGTGCAGTTGGAATATTCGAGTCTCACTAGTATATCTCAAAGGCTCTAATTAGAGAATGGCCGAGCGAGGAGAGTTGCAACGGCGGCCACACAACGCGGATCATCCTTCGAATCAACGGCTCGCTCAGCAAATTTATTGCTCAATTAAAGTACCTGCTACTGCTACTGCTTTAACGTTAAAGAAAATATGAGCATTTCTATATCGTATCTATATAACACGAGGTCGGATACTTTTTGGTAGAAATAAATAATCACACATAATCGTACATAAAATTCTCCAGCTAGTTGGTATTACCGCGCTTTAACTATCAATCGTATACATGTGTGTGTATAGCTGGAGCTGAGCTGCTCTTCGAATGCAACTGCGCACACGCAATTACAAAGTCAAATCGAGTGTATGTGTGCACATTAGACTGGAAGCAAAAAAAAAAATTTTTTTTATTTCGCCCGGACCAAACGGAAAAGTGATCTATGTACCAAAAAAATAATCTGTGCA
>CACVKI010143190.1:0-49156 GCA_902732785.1 Trichogramma evanescens | reverse complement strand
AAAATTCATAATTTTTAACCCTTTTACAGAGGGTTGAAAACAGCCATTTTCGCGTTTTTTCGAAATTTCAATGTTAAATATCTCGAAAAATATCGATTTTAGAGAAAAAACACAAGAGTACTTTTTTGTTTAAAATGACCCCAAAACCTAAAAAAATTAGCTTTGGGTGGAAAATTTCAAATTCGTGCAATTTGTTCAAAGAAAATTGTTTAAAAAATTTTCCGACCATTTTCCGGTCTGCCAACATGCAGATTCGGATTCAGACGGCATATTTATATACTTTAGAGACACTTTTTCGATCGCCATAAGGAGTAGAGTTTTATTTTTTTTCGCAGTTTAAACTCTGATTACGCGTACGCGAGTTGCGGTACGTAAGAACTAATGTATAGAGCTGCCCTTAAAGTAATAAGTTTGCTTTGCACGCTGTGGTCGACGCTCTTGAGTGCTGACTTGACTTGACTCGATGCGATATCCCCTCTACGACGGCACATGACACAGACGAGAAGCGGCCGCCACTCATGCCTCTGAATCGTAGGTTGCGTAGTGTATCTTTGTCTTCGTCGCGCTCGCTTGTTTTACTCTCGCCCAATGTCCGTCTGTGGATTCACGCACATTTTTTAACTTTGCGTGACGCGATCGTAGTGTAGACCCAGTTCAGTAATCGGACGTAGTTTACGTTACGACGTCGCAGCGCATACAACATCGAGCCAGATCGCATCGACTGCTGCAAGTGATTCTGTAGTGAAAAAAGTTGAAAGTATTGTTTTATATATAGCGAGTGCGCGTTGTGTGTGGGTGCGCAGAACCATGTCCACGTTCGACGGAAACTTGAAACAATTGAAGAGCTTCCGACAAACAGCCGAGCGGAAGATTCAACAAGAGCAACAGAAATTTCTCGGACAACTCTGTAGATTATTCACTGGTTGGTTAAAAGATGAATTGGAACTTCCTAACCTTCGGAATATTTTTCGGCCCAAAGAAATCGAGAGCCTTCTCTCGGATGTCATAAGATTTAGGGCAGGAGGTAGGAATGAATTCATCAAGTTCGTAGCTCGCAGTGGCTTCAAGGTCGAACCCACCTTTGATCAAGAAAGAAATCCACTGGTGCATCGTACCACTGCGGTGCATCACGCGGCTGCGTACTGCATGTTCGCGTCCTCTGAATTGAAGGACGTGATTCGTCACCTCATTGAGATATACGGCAATGTAAATTACATCGACGAATCCGGATTCACACACTTTCATACGATCTGCATGTCTGACCTTGATGATCTCGCCCAGAAATTCCTCGAAGCCGGGCAAGACCCTAATTGTCTCGAAAACTTATCAGGTGATTCGCCGCTACACATGGTTTTGACCCAACGACGTAATAACAAAATCGTGGAATTGCTGCTAAGAAATGGGGCCGATCCAAACTTGACTAACAAGGAAGGATGGACTGCGCTACATATTCTTTGCAAAAGAAAAGAAGATGATGAGTCGGTGAAGCATTTTTTTAAGATCACTGACGAAGTCAATCGGCTGGTGCAGATTGACGCTCGAGATAATTTGGGCCGTACACCGTTGCAATGGGCCGTAGCGACTTTATTACCGAACACGGTTGATGTACTCTTGGATCGTGGAGCAGATCTGTCTAGCTTTGTCCTGTCCACTGAGATTGACTTCGCTGAAGGATATGAAGATCGATGGTTGGACGCTACGATGAAATCTAAATTGATGCTGGCGTTTGGCCTGTTGGCCGTCGTCGAACGTCTTGAAAAAAAAGGATTTCAGTTGAACCAAAATGACGTTTTAAAAATCATGGCATTATTCGTCAAGTATGAATTATTCGACGTGTCAGTGAATCTCGACGTATTCATGGATGACACAAAAGCGAAAAAAATGATGATAAATTCGAACCTGTCATTGTATCAACTCTCACGGTTACCACCTCAAATGGTGACGAATTTTGCATCTCATAACGACTTCATCAAATTCGCGCTTTCGCAAAAATTGTTGGAATACACTCAACCGTGCAAAGAAGCTTGTTATATGTATCTTGGCGAGAAACTATCAAAAGGATTTTATTTGCGATGGACAATAAATTCTTTACTGAAGCTGATACACCAGCGACTGCCAACTCTTTGCTATGATATGATCGTCGAACAGCTGACGAACAAAGATTTATATAATGTTTGTTTGGCTGCTGCAGGCCAATGGTCATCATAATGTGATAATCATATCCACAGTATTTTTCAATTTATGAAGTTATTCAATTTTGATGATTTTCCATGTGATTTAAATAAATACATTTAAAACAATTCAGTTGAGTTTTTTGTGTTTTAATTTCCTTCTTACATTATGCCAGAGTGTCCAAAAAATGTAAATAAAAATTATTGAATATTCCTCCTACTGACTGCGCTAATACACTAAAGCGATCTAATTTGGGGGGGAAAGGAAAAGGAGGAGAAAGAGAGGAAAAATTAAAAATTAAATGAGGGACATTCTGAAGTATTTTTCCCTAGAGTATCTCCTGTTTTCTTTCATCTGTAAATTGTGAATCGTACTTGTTGAGATACAGAAGTTGAAGAATTTATAAATCAAATTAAAAAAAAATGCAATGGCTTTAATTCACATAATTTGCATTGTATTTTTCTCACACGCGTGTAAACTTGACGTACGCAGGCGGCTAACCCCTCGGCACAATTGGAGGACTTCATCCGCTGGTACTCGCCGCGCGACTGGATCGAAGACTCCGAGAGCAACGACAAGGACGAATGGGGCCAGACGCCGGGTAAGCTCTCGCCTCGCATGCTCATACCCAACAATCCGTGGGCGAGCACCTGGACGTCGGCCCAGCCGGTGCCGGCCTATCGACAGAAGCGCCTGTTCGACGACACCCGCGAGGCCGAGAAGGTCATACACTTCCTGACGAACAAGCGACTGGGCCAGGTCGGCCAGCTGCTGCTGCCCGTGCTGACTCACGCGGCCCTCGTCGCTCTGCACGAGAAGAAGACGAGCTCGCTGCAGGGACTACCCGACGTGCTGCAGGCCATACACAGCAGGCTGCAGTTCGCCACCAAGCCCATTCAGCAGAAGCTCCAGCTTTACGAGGTTGGTTGGCTCGATGCGGCCTCGTTTTCGTTTTACCGATCTTCCGCGTTTTAACTTAATGACACGTCTGATATTGAAATTTCTTTCCAGGACATCATTCGCGACATGGAGAGCGTCGAGACTCTCGTGGCGCAGATGAACTCGTTGCAGCTGAAACTGTCGGACAACGAGGGCGACGCTCAGGACAAGGAGCTTCAAGCCTTCGTCGTGCAGTTGATGCGAGGCAAGGAAGTCTCGGTGCCAAACGGTCCCAGAGGAGCTCTGGGAAATCGAATCTCAAAGATGTTTTCCGACGCTCAGAAGGTCCCGCAGTTCTACTTCTATACCGATCAAGGATTTTTCCAGTCAATTTTTGCTAATTTTTATTTTCATTGCAGGCGGCGCACACGAGTAGCACAGGTGGTAGTGGTAGCGGTGGCGGCAACAGTAGCGACAGCGACGCCATGTACGATCTGCGATCGATGGCTTTCAAGCCGTTCCCGGCGCCGACCTGCAAGGAGTTCGTGCTGCGCGCCATGGCCCCGCGACCGTCACCCACGTCGATCGCTCAACCCCAGAGGCTCTACGTGAGTCTCGACAAGGACAACATTCGCATGGCCGGAGCCTTCTCCGAAGACACGATATTTTACTAATTTGCCGTTACTGTTAAGTTTTTTTTTACGCGCGCAAACACACGAACACACGTTTCGGTTATTTCTCGCACGTTTCTTGTCAAGTTATGTTATTCTTAATCCGTTATTCTATGCATACAAAATGTATGATACGATTGTTACATTTCACACGTATATAAATACCGACGTAAATATCCTTTATCCAATATATACAACTAACACACACGCGCTGTTAAAAATTCGTGAAAGGGTTGTAGTTACGTTTTTTATACATACTGAATTTTGTATATTTAATATTAAAAATGATGATGATAATAATACATATTAATATATGTGTACGTATACGTATACATTTGAATCTTCTTCAAATTTTAAACTCAACTGAATGAATAAAGATAGCTCACTCATTTTATTAATCGATTTTTCAATTTTTAAGTTGCTTGGTCTTTATGATTCTGAATTATAACGAAGAATTAACTGAAAATTTGGAAAACAAAATACATAAGGAGCTATTTAATTCGTTCGGACAAAGTTTAATACTATGAACTCATGATTAAACTATGTATATTTGTATGTATATGGTTGTGAATGAAGCATGTGAATTGTTTTCAGACGTGAGCGTCATGTCTGTCGTATATGCTTAATGATTCGAGGGAGACTGGAGGTTTCATGAAACATAGTATATAAATTTTAACATTGTATTTGGTAGCAGTTGTAAAAAAAACATTATAAACATTATAATTGTTGTAGAAAAGACTTTACAATCTGTAAATATGAGACAACAAAGAGCTAAAAAACAAATTAACAGAAACAATTCATCCTTATAAAAATTATCAAAAAATCAATTATTCGAAAGTAAAAATATTGTCTTTTCCAATTTCGGTGGCGCGAATAGATAATGCTTAACAATATCGTCGAATTCCTCTAGAGCAAGCTGCGCGTGCAGTTGTACCGTGGGATCGTTATCAGTGTCGCGCAGATGTTTGAGACTTCGATAAAGAGGCACGAGATTTTCGCCCAAGTCAACCAAAGCACTTTTTCCGAGTCCTTGGAGCAAGAGAGTCGTCACGAGAACGGCGGCTCGTCGGCAGCTATCATCTTTGTCCGTTTTTATGATGCAGCTTATGCAGTATAAAATCTGAAAAGCAAAAGAAAATTGTTTGTACACTCATATAAACAAAAAATATATGTATATGTTTAGATATATTGTTGAATAGATTGTAATATGATATAAAATGTCAATAATATATAATAAATTTTATCGAGGTGGCGTTGGTAAAACAAATACTCACTTCTATCATTAAATTGCCTAATCTGAAGCCCATTATTTTACAAAATTCGCCGAGACACGAAAGACTCGAAGCTCGCACCATTGCGTCAGGATCTTTAGTTCCACACAAAAAGCCGTTGACTAAAAGACTTTTGTATTTGGGCGTCATTTCACCTGTTAAATGAAAAAAATAAACAATGAGAAACTGAATCTAATAATAATTTCAAATCAATTAACGTGATTTAATGCGTATGCTAATACCTAAAGCTCTTGTAGTTTTAACTAGAATTTCGCCGAGTTTGGCACGAGTTTCGGGCGTCGTTTCACAATTTCTCTGTTGCTGCGTCAAGCCAATAAACTCTTGCACCAGTGTCTCGATGACTTTATCAGGAAACATTTTCGTCATTGCGCATATTCCATTGATTGAAGCTAAATAAATAAACGAATCTTCGTGAGTGAGATTTTGTTGAAAAATACAAAAGAGAAGATCTTTTTTCAATTCTGTCTCTGGATGACGCGCTTCGATTAACTTGGTGAGTGTGATTAAACCATGGCCTCTGACAGGTAGAAGTGGATCAGTCAAATCTGCTAGAGCTTTGTCTACCTCGTTGAGTAATTTGTTTTCAGCTGATAAATCGTAATAATGTTTAACAGATTCCTTTCCTTTCTTTCTTATTACTTTTTCAATTTCTTCAAATATAGAAACGATTTTTTCTGGTATGTTCTTAAAATTAATAGTTTTTATGTCAGAAATGAAATCTTCAAATGCTTTCCAAGATTGAGTTTCCTTATTTTCTATTATCATCTGTTTTATCAACATTAAACATGTATATAATATTTCAACATCTTGTTCATGTGAATCATTGGAAATACTGTCAGTTGAAGATATTTTTGTGAAATAAAATTTAATGAAACCTAAAAGAGATTGTGGTGATCGCATCTGAGCTTTCTGAACGTTCGGTAGATCAGATAACATTGATAGCAGTTGAATAACAATAAGTTGTTTCTCCATTTTCTCAATGATGTCCTTTGGTGATTGTAGTAGTTTTTTATTTTTAGCTGCTTCGTCAGTTGTGTGGTTTAGTTTTGGTGAAACTTTCAATAAATATTCGAATAATGAAAATGCTAGTTGATCGTCACTTTTTACAAGTTCATATAAACCACCTGCTATTTCATCATTTTCTACTTCAAATGGTTCGGAAGAAACCATTAAACCACCATCATCTCCAAATTTAAAATTTAACCTTTCACCATATTCTCTGGTAGCAAACATGTCGTGATTTAAAATCACGCTGAAAGCAGGATGTCTTATTTTCACATCTTGCAATATTTTTGAAAGTAATTCTTTTACTTTATTACGATGCACATAAACGCTACTTTTTACTTTTAAATAAAGGTAAAAAAGAGGCTGTAAGACTGACGATAAAATTGTTAGAGGTAAACAAGTAAATTCAGCTCTTGTTGTTATGAAAAGCTTGCATAAATTTTCTATGCACTGTGATACTTGGTTTTCTGTTGTAATAGATTTATTATTTTTATTATGAAGAGGATTCATAATAATATCTAATACTTTTTGTTGACACAAATCCTTGTCGAATTCATATAAAACTTTTATGTAACAATTTGCTATAATAGCTCCTTGTTTATATTCTTTAGATTCAAGTAATGTGATGAGCTGAAAAAAATATTTGAACATAATTATTAGAAAAATTATTAATGAGCAAGTATTAATGAGATTACAATATTACCTGGCTGCAAATTGCATCATAATATTTTAATGCTGGAACTGTGTAACCAGTATCACCCTTTTTATATCTACGTACCAAAATTTCTCCTGCAACATTCAATTTAGGCCAGTAGACGCTCACATCTGTAAGTTCATCACAAATGACCGTAGTCAATGAGACAACACCATTGGACATCATGAAAATTTCAGAAATATAACGATGAACATTGATTTGAAACCATCTAGGATTGTTTGATTCAGCACTGATCATCATAATATTTGTTAATACTGAAGTTAGCGACATTTTTTCCTTCAATTCATATAACTTATTTTGATAATTTACTTGATCTTTGATTAAGTTAGCGTATAGCTCTGTTGTCATTTTAAATTCAGCATTGTTATTTTCAGACAATGGACTGTCTACTATTGGCTTCTGCAAAGGGGCAAATGATAATTGAAACAAAGCAGCAAGTATACTGTCCAATTGAGATATAACAGCTGATCTAAGAATAACATGCTCAAAAAGTTCTAGTAAAAGTGTAACTGTGTGGCACAATATTTTGTATTTCTGTAAGATGAACAATTTTTATTTTAGTACATTCATATGGTTTTTTAAGTCAATAATACTATACTTACATCAAAAATATCTTTGTGTTCAAAGTGGATTTGGAAATGTTTGAAATCTGTCGCTCGCGTTCGCACTTTGATAGCAGAATGAAAGGAGGAAACTATTCCCAGGTGACTAGCTAGTTTTATTGAATTTCTTAGAATTTTCATTTGTTCTATGGTAAACAACGGGTTTTCTTGACTCAACTCCGTTTTAGCAAAATCAGAAACTACAAATAAAATTGTATGTAGATAAACCCACCTAAGATAACAAAAAAGTTATTATATTTAAGGTTTAGTTATTATATTTACTTTTGTATAGTTTTTCTCAAAACTGTCAAATTTTACTTACGCGACGTCATCACGAGCAAGAACTTCGTGTCGATCTTTGGAAATGTTGTCAATCACATCTTCCGGCATTATTTGATGAACTTTTTTCATTATGTCTTTGAGAACATCGTTTGTTATCGAAGCTTTGTCGTCTGGAAGTATCGATTCATATGATTTTATAATTTTTCAATAAGTACTTTAAAAAAATTAAAAACTACAAATTAATGCAGTTACCTTCGTTCAATTTAGTCAAAAGTGTCAACACTTGAGTATAATCCATTGTATAAGTTTAGTAGAACGATTCTTATTCACTTTTTTACGAAACTATAAAACGTTAGTATCAAAAAACTGTTTGTATAAACAATAAAGTGAAAGCGGCACTTGTTTTGGAGTATTTACAGTAGTTTGCAGAGTATAGGTATTGAGTCGCCTCGTGGTTTGGTCTGAACTAAAACATTACAAGTCTGACAGAAACATCATGTGACATGTCTGGGCTCCGGCTGTAGCGATGCTATGGCAGAATGGCCAACTTAAAGACGAGAGGAAAACTCGAAATACTACAGTGTTAACATAACAATCATTTAAAAAACGTAAATTGTATATAAATTTGTTTTTAATTGATCATTTTCAACATTTATTTAACAGTTTAAAATTTGATCAATGATGAAATTATCTTTATGAGCAAAAATATCATCGTTGAATCAGTTGAATCATGAATGTCAATTTTTCATACTTCACGATTAGGTTGGTATCGAGTCACGGTGACGGTTACAGCGTTGTCGACCACATGTCCACATGTTGTAGTCAATGACATGCGCGCCTGCAGTCTGCAGTCTGCACGTGCATTTTCGCGATTGCGAATCGCCATTCGCAAATCGCAATGCGTTGCGGCACTTGAGATGCGAAAATATGCTAGCAGAAAGCGCGCAAAATACCCGCGTAACGATCGAATCGAGTAACACTCGATCGCTTGTCAGTTGCGCTGGAGAAATGCTTTGTCAAATTTCAAAACAGATTTACGACACACGATCCCCGGATTTTCTTTCCATGAAAGGAGGTTCGAACCGTGCCCTTGAATCCTGTCCACGTTGAATGCCTTTATAGTGAATTCCCAAATAAAATTAACGAAACCGTAATAAATGGCGCTTTCGAAGGGGCAACTTCATCGGCGATGATCGTTCAGTTCAGTTTTTTACCGGTGACCTATTTAATGACATTTCGAAAAATTTCGTGTTGGTATCTTTCTCAAAAGAGGGAGAGAAATAACAGATACAAGTGGGAGTTAATGTGTATTGTGTAGTGGATTGATAGCCACGAGATGCTCAATGGAGGTCGAACTTCTGTTGAGCTCGGCTACGCTTCTTCGACTGCCACGCCTTTGGTTAAATAAAGATCACCAAGAAAAACCTTGGTAATAATGGTTAGATTACAATTCAAGCCTTCTGACTTGGTCAAAGCTAAAGTCCATGCACAAAAAGATTCATTGCAGCTTCCAATCAGCACAAAGAGTGAGTAATCTGTTTATTTGTTTAGATAAGTTATACAATTTTTTTCTCATTGTTAATATCCTTTTTCATTTCAGATGAAGAAAAAGAAAAACCTTTACCAAAGAGACCAAGTGATTTCTCTTATATGATTTTATTTGCAGTGTGCATAGTGATGTGGATGTCATTGGATTTGTATCGTAATTTTTATTATTATACATATGTTTTATTGTAATATTGTTTTCATAAAATCAAAATATTAACTTTTTATAAATTACAGTTTATTTCACATCTGATCTATCTATTCTTTCCAAATTCTGGAATGAACAGTTCAGAGAAAAGCATGGTTCAGAGAAGCATCAAGCAGAAGTCAATCAAAAGTACGGATATTTATTTAATTTATCTGAAATTAAAGTTTTTGTATAATTAATCATTTTTATGTGATCATTTTCAGAATTTTGCAGGTGGCCCTTACTGGCTTATTTTTGACAATAAGCTCATTTTATTTGTTTTTTTTAGCTTTGAAATATTGCACTAAGTTTGTAATTTATATTACTTACTTAACAATGTTCATTTCATCAATTATTTTAGTTGTAAATAGTTTTGGTGATCAGAAATATTTGGAGATTGCATTTTTCAGAATTCCTGCATTAGTAATGTTTTTAGGCATCGCAGTTGTGAGTATCTCACTTTATCATGATTTTGATGACATTGTTCTTATTTTAAAGGAGACATGCCGGTAAGAAACTTTTGGTTCGGATGCCATATCTAATTAGAGATAAGCTAAAATATTAATCATTTTCAGAGCCATCTTAGCATCCAAATGGACACTGATGTTTCCACTTCTCAAAAATGTTTTGCTTTGGTCTATTTTCATATTTGGAATAAATATTGCGCCACTTTACCAAAAAGAATTAAGTCTACCATTTAATGCCATTTTTCTAGCCCTCAATTTACTGGCAATGATCTGTTTAATGTCTTGGATTTATGGAATTTTTGAAATGGTACATTCAGGACAGTTTACAGGATGGTACAAGGCGTTCTACGTAAATAAGAAGTTTGAAAAGTCTTATGGACATTATTTCTGGACTGCTTTAATGTAAGTTTTTGTTTACTTTATGTAAATTATTATTGATTAAAAAACTTGAACATAAGCATTATAATTATTTTTCAGGATGGATTCAGGAACTGCAGTAACTGCTTGCTTGCTGCCCTTTGGATACTTAATATGTCTTGTATTCATTACTATTATGGCCATAATTTCTATACCGTTTTATTTTTTTTTACCTTCAATTTATACCAAAATAACAAAATTCGTAGGACATCGAATTCAATATCATATGCACTATGATAATGTTTACATTGTAACTAGTAATTACCACACTAGTTTAATGGAGTCTATTGGGCTTATACTTGATGATAATCTATGGAAGTTTACCAGAAAATCCAAAGTAACAATAGTAAGTTATTTAACTTGTTTTTATTTGATTTATCTTCATGCATATAAATTAATATTTTAATGTTACAGATTTCGAAATTTATTCTAGCCTTTGGAACAAGTAGTGTTTCTTTAATTACAATGTCATGTGTGTTTGATTTCATGATTGATCATGAGTTTAAACACAGAGTGGGTGTTCTATTAATGATATATTTATTTTACATTACATTGGCTGTATTCTATTTTCTACTATCACTCACAGCCTTAAATTGCATGATCTTTAGTGCTTGCCAAGATGCGAGTCAAAATACAATTTCCCTCAATGATATGAGTGCTAGATTGTTAGATGTATGTCTTTCTAAGAGTAATAGAATTTATTCTGATCCAATAATTGTATGATACCACAGAGGTGAAATTTTTCTTAATTGTAATTGCGCTGGGAATTGCACGCCCTCCGATAAAATGTAATTAACACGTTGCAAATTTTGTACATAAAATGTAATTGTTTCAGATTGAATCGATCTGTACAGATTTACACTTTAGTATTCTTGTAATAAAAGATAATTATAAATAAATTAATGCTACAAAGAACGAACTGATTAATTAATACCACTTGCTTACAAAAAAATCGATCGACTTGCAGGCGTCCGCTCGTACATTTATTTACGCGCCTGCAACATGCATGAGCTTCAGTCAGCATATTCAAACGTGTCGTTTGGCGGGTAAAGTTACATACAAAAGAGACACACGGCTTTTCGCCTCCGAGCTCCGACTTATATATAGTTTGTCCCGGAGTAGTGCGACGGCGCCCCCGCCCGGCACTTTTCGCTGTGAAAATCGTCGATACGAGGCGTGTGTGTGTGTGTGTGTGTCAGTGTGTGTATTATTATGTGCTCATGTTTGTGTGTTCTGTATACTTACACAGGCTCTCTCGGGCCGCGCGTCCGTGTGCGTGTACATATGACACAAGAGCTCGCGCACACATAGGCAATTCCGCGCAGCAGCAGCAGCAAGCAGTAGTCTCGCACACACTATTTTCTCGCCACAGTCAGTCGCTAACTATGCACCGCAGCAGCGAGTCCGAGAGTCCAATTGCATTTCTTACATGTCGACGATCGACCAGAGCTGCATCGAGCGAGTAGCAGTAGTAGCATCGAAAGACCTAGAAGTGACATAAGTCCACAAGCCAACAGTTATGATCGATTGAAGCGTCGTCGCCGCGTACAAAGTCTCTCGTTCTTGCTGGGCGATATATCCCTTGTTGCTGGCTGCGCGTGAGTGTGTGGAGAGCACAGATGATCGGAATATAACGGGAGGAGCTCGTGAGAGTGTGAGTGCGAGTGAGCGAGCGAGCGAGCGCGCGAGAGAGAGAGAGAGAGAGAGAGAGAAAGACAGGAAAGTACCAGCGCGACGACGACTGCCAGCGACGAAAAACCTTGCGAGTTGCAACAACGACACATAGTGCGCGCGTGTGTGTGTCCGCATGCAGTGTGCATGGCCAGCAGCAGCCTCCGAAAGTGCGGCCGCCAATCGAAGGATACGATAACAAATAGGTGGACAAGAAGAAAGACGCGATTCGCGTGTGTGATATATGTGTGCTCGACTATATATACCGCTGCGGTAGTGGTTTAACAGTGCGCGCACGGTGTGATGACTGCATTCATGCGTTAAAGTTTTGCGTCTACAATAGAGCGTGTGACGAGTGTGCGTGTGTGGATGCATGTGTCCGTGTATGAAAGCAGCAGCAGCAACGACTAGTGCGAGTGCAGTGGTGCGTGTTGTTGTCACTTTTGTGTGGTGCAGCAGCAGCAGTCACGGGCCGTGAACTGTTACATAGGCGCGCGCGAGAGTGCAGTCACTCTCTATAATAGGCGCTGCTACATCGGCATTCGCTGCAGCCAGCCATAGGCCAGCTCGCGGCAGTATAAACAGCATCGCCGCTCGCACGCAAACACACAACGCAGCACGAATATATAATAGGCTTTTGCTTATATTTACGTCGAGGAGAGAAGAAGAAGAAGAGGAGAGCGAAGACCGAGAGAGAGAAACAACAACAAAAACACACCATCGTACAGCAGGAGCAGAGCGCAACAATGACGGCAACTAATCTTGAGGGCTCGCTGAACAGCGCGCGGCTCTTGTCATTGCCGATTAACTCGAGAACTAAGTGTTGTAATATCAGTGTCGTTAATAATGCTGCCTCCACCGATGACGATAATGGCCAGAAAAAAGTGTTCGTGATGATTAGTGAACATTTGTGATCCCGGTTTATCGCCCTTTCGGGGAACTATTCGTAACTCTCTGTTGTTATTAATAATAAATTCGATATAATATCTATTAAAATTATACCGCGACACATACACACACATATGTACACGCGTATACTATAAATATAAAAATACGTTTTCATATTATACGGTTCAATGCGTCCAACATGATCGAGCAAAAACAACAGCTACAACGACAACAACAACAACAGCCACCAAAACAACTACAGCAGCAGTCTTGATTGTAAACACACCAAACGAATCGTCGTCCTCCTTTTGCCGCTATGATTAGATTATCTGGAGATTACGCGCCGTATGTATTATCGTCTGTGTAATTCGCACCGTACAATAATAGCGATACATAATTGCCCGCTGCAGTTCATCACTCATACATAACACACATTGCATATATAGCTACGTTTAAAAGAGATGTATAGACCTCAACTTCACCGCCTCTCATACTTGGATTATTAAAGCTCAGACAGGTGATTACATCTATGTGTTTACATATCTATTAGCTGTGCATGTTGACTTAAGATACGAATTTTAATCTGCTGCTCGAGTATAAAAGACACCGAGTGATAGTAACTACTCGGCTATGTGCCGAAGCTACCGAGAAACGTAGAGGATAATTATAAACGCGCAACTCGACGAAAATATGATACCTCCGGAAAAACGCGCAATTTACAAGGATATTACTTAATTTTTTAACTTCTAAAGTGCATACTTGCAGCCAGTTTTTTTCACGCGAATTGGTAAAATGGTTTTTTTTTTTAGTAGTTTGTTCAAAAATAAAAATTCATGTTTAAACAGGATTTCAATGTAAAAGACATCTTATTTTTATCTTTTTTTTATGCTGACAGATACAGAGGATTCTGTTGACTGGTCAGCGTTACAAAGGAATGGCAGCAGCCTTAAAGAAGAATCACTCCCGAAGAAGGCTTGCTGCATTTTCATTTCTCTCCAACATCTCGCTGGATGGAAGTCACAGAGATACTCGATTAGTGCTCATACCTAGCAATGAATTGCTAAATGATCAGAATTGCAGCATTCACCAAGAGCCTACCAGCACTAGCAATGATGCCCATCCAAAGGACACTTTGGATGGCATTCTCAACGGCACATGTCTGGAGAATGGAAATAACAATTGCATAAAGCAAAATGACTTGCCTTTGTCAGCGGCGAGTCATTATCCAGCACATGATCGTTCATTTAGCTCAGATTCTGAAGCAGTTCAGACTCCAGTTAAAGCAGCTAAGGCTGTTTTATCTGAACAAGAACACAACTGCCCTCATCTGCTGACTTCTCATCATGCTTCATTCAGAGAACGGTAATGCATTGTTATATGAATCAAAGTCATCGTATTAGATTTTTTCATTTGACTTACGCATCACAGTAAATTTAAAAAAATCCCTATCAGCTGCAACTCAATCATTTTTGCTGCATACTTTTCATATTTATCTTCTGTATCGCGAATAATATTTACTGCAACTAGATTGAGCAAATACGATTTGGAATGTACAGATAAAAGAAAACAAGAGACGCTTTGGGGGGAAAAAATGATGTTACACTACTTATCTTGTTAGCTCACGTTGTTCGGAGCTTTAACGCAATGATACGGACTTTTCGCGCTATATCATGACACTGTTTGGCACATTTCCGGTTAACCCTTTATTTAATTATCTTAACAGGTTTACAGTCTGCCACGAATCCTATTACGTTATATGTGTACATAAAGACGCGCAATACACCCTTGCACAATGTCATTAAGTGCATGCAGAAACTTTGACCCCGCGACGTCAGCAGCGACGGCGGCACACTCGCCACGCTCGCGTGCGATAAACTCACACACGCAAAGCAGCATTATCCAACGATTTTTTTTCTCGCGCGCATAAGAACATGTGTCGATAAGACAACGTCAAAATAATAATTGATGATGATTCGCAGGGCTGGAACGACCGGCAGCAGCGAGTACACGAACGTCATCGAGAGGAGGGTCGGCTCGCTGCATTACAAGCGCAAGATCGCCCATCAGGCCTCGACGCTGTCCGAGGACATCAAAAATCAATACAACAGCAGCAGCGAGAGCATTGGATCTCTGCGCTCGAAATTCATCACTCCGGCCTCGAAAGCCAAGGGCAAGCATCATCATCATCATCAGCAGGCCACGCCGTCGTCGACGACCGTCGCCTCGCTCAACAGCAGCATCGGCAGCGGCTGCGGCGTCGTCGTCGGCGGCGTCGACGGCGTTCGCGGCCAGCCGGGATGCATCAACAACAGTATTATACCGGAGGTTTCCAAAGAATTGCGTTTTATGAAAAAGCCAATCAGCGGTCACAAGTTTACTGACGACCGCGTTATACTAGTATCCTCGAAGAAAGTGCCATTCTTAGTCTTTTCGTCTATACCCTACAGCAAGGAGCAGCGTACCAGTTGGTGAGGAGCTTTTTTACTTTAACAATTTTTTTCTGTCTCTAACAAACCAAAAAAAATAAAAGAAAAACTCTTCACAGTGACACAGTTTATACGATGTTACACACAGTTGTGCTTTTAGCTATAATAATACTTTGCACACATGTCTTGATGATATTGAAATGTTTAAAAAATTATTTTTATAACATGTTAGCTTGCCAAATTCCGTCACTAGTTCGCCAGTCTTCCAAAAACTAACGAACGTCTCCAATCCGATTTTAAAAAGGTATACTGGTTACTCGCAATAGGATCGACTTTTTTCAGATACATGTGTAGATCGATTTTTTTTCATGTTTTTTTTTCATGTATACTCACCAACACTTAGATTGCGAATGTTCACCATTAGATATTATCATGAACATTTACCAGAAAACCACCCAAAACATGAGCTTAAAGCCACTTAATGAACACCGCGGGATAAAAGCAAAAGTCATTGAGCTTATCGATTTGTTTATTTTTTTCTTCCCCCAACCCTCGTGTGGTGCACACAGGTCGGAGTTGCGCAAAGACGCCGGCCGTCGCAAAAACACCATCACGTCAAGGCCGCTCTCGTCGATAAACGACACGAGAGACCATCAGGATCCGTTCGGCTTGCTGGGCATCGAGCGAGCCCAGGAGGGTCAGCAGATATCGTACGCCCGCTTGTTGGAGCCGTCGAGGCAGTTTCAACAGCAGCAGCAAAAAGAGCAGCAGCCGCAGCAGCAGCGCAAGCCACACTTCAGCGACAGCGAGGCGATTGAACTGATGCACATTGCGTCGTCTAATAATAAACACCACGTCGTTTCAAGGTAAGCCAGCCGATACTCATACACGTAAAACGTTACTGCACACGTATGCATATACATAGGTGCGCTGCGCGTCCGTAAAGAGAGCGAGAGAGCTTTTCCTCGCCTTTTAACACGCTCCGTATTTATACATACTTTGTTATATAAATATCTGAATACAACTTTTTTTTTTTAACAAAAAAAAAACAAGTAAAAATATAATAACAAAATGATGGTCAACTAAAGTAAGAGCATCGATTTCAAACTAGTTAGGTAATTTTTTTTTCACAAACACCTATATACACTGGGTTGAGTAAGTACGAAATAACAACGATGATAATGTATTTGTCCGATAATTTGTTTCTTTGTGGGTCGTTTTACAGATCACCGAAAATTGGCTATAATTTCGCGAAGTAAGTAACAGTGCACACAACAGCAACAAAAACGCATATAATAGGTGCATCATAATAGTAGGCGAGAATACTTAAAATGCAATTCATGCAAGCCGCAATTATTGCATCTGTAAAGCGAGTGAGGGAGAGAAAGATTAAAAGCGCCTTGCATTTTATCGTATGTATGTCATTTGTGTAAATGAGATAAATGCGCAAATACAAGATAGTAAGCCTTACTCTAGTTGACACTGGATTCGAGTTACGCATCACATTTCATTTCACTTTTCTGTTACTAATGAAAAAAAAAAAAAAAAAAATACAAAACTCCGCCATTTCGTCGCTGCTCGTTGTGCGAAACAAAAATAATAATCCTTTATACGTTATTTATATGAGTGTGAATCATGCATTCACCAGCATTTTCATAATTTACTTTTTTTGTTATTATCCTGCTTTGTTCACAACAGCCTTTGTTGTTTTATAAATGTTCTTTTTATAACCTTTCGTTATTGAATTGGCTCGTGGATACGTCGAAATTTTTAAATGTCGATGAAGTTGTGTTTTTTTTTTTATTTATTTTTAATTCAAAAACTGACCAAACATACATGTGTAATTAATTATGTGACAAAAAATATCTTACGCTAGCTTTATTCAACAATTGCAGGACGAAAACCATAACGTGGAACAGGGATCATGCCAAGTGGTAAAGCATATTTTGCACAACTTTACAGATTTGTCTTTTTAAAATGATTAATTCCATAATGGATTTTTCTCTCAGTAATACTATCGATTGTTGTTTCGTTTCGTTTGAACAAAAATATAACTGTTTACACTCGTGAGGTGTTGGGCCGAAAAATAAAACGAGTAAAAGAAAGGAGAAGCTTTACCGCGCGAGCTAGTAGCTATAGTACTATAATTATTGTAATTACCGTACCACAAACCTCTGTTGTATTGTTAAACGCATGCTCGTCTATTCAATTACGCTGAATATTATTTTCTCTTCAGAGACCCCCTATCTATTTTTTTTGTCACGACTCGCTCACACCGCATGCCGTAATTCACCTATATCATTGTTCAGCAGAATTTCAATATACATGTAAATAATACCACTCGTTGCACGCATTTTTGTTATCATTGTTATGAACGATCTGTTTGACCGGAAAAAGTAGAAATTGGAATCTCTCTCTTGTATTTCAAAAAAATTGCGCAACGTTCGTGCACATAACAAACGCAAGCTTTAGCAGGAATTCCAGACTCTCTTTCTGTACACGTGCATTCCAAACGCTTCGCATACATACGAGCGGCTTTTGTCAACTTTGTAAAATTCGTTCACAGTCGCCTTTGGGCTTGCAGAACATGAATCGATTTTTAATTTCACTCGAATTTCATCGGAAGTTAATCAATGAGAGTCAATTTACTTTCGAGTGCTGGATTTAAAAAGCTCGCAGTAACAGTCGTTATATGCTCACTCGTAAATACTAGACATGCACAATTTTATTAGTCCGTACACAAGGTAGACCAGCTTTGGGCGCTCGACTCTTATTCTTTTTTTCCTCCCTTATATTATCCAAACGAAGAGGCGAAATACAATTTTTCATTCTGAATTGATCGTGTTTCAAGGTGCTTGTCGTACGACGTCGCTGCCACTCGCTTGCAACACACAGGAGACTCGCCACCCGTGGTTTTAGCTGAGTCAAAAGGTATGGGGTCAATCTCGGCTCGATGTACAACAAACAAATTACAACATTGATTAATTTACGCTTTTCTTTTTTGCCTCGAAGAATGGGACGACCAGATTCCGTACAATCCCAACTTGCTGGACGATCCCGAACTCATAGCTGGAAAGCACAGGACTTTGCTTACTTTCACGTCATACATGGTAATTATTTTCAACTCAATCCTGAGGAAATACTTTTTTTCCAACTCGGCTTACTTAACTTTTTGATTGAATTTTTGTTTGTATTAAAGACATCCGTGATCGATTACGTACGGCCAACGGACTTGAAAAAGGAATTGAACGATAAATTTCACGAAAAGTTTCCGCACATACAGCTAACTCTGAGCAAACTCAGAAGGTAAGTTTTTTACTTTATTTTTAATGAATCAGAAAAGAACGAGTATCGTAATGATTCATTTATTCGTTGCAGTTTGAAGAGGGAAATGCGAAAGATTGCCAAAATGGAAAACGGAGTGGATTTATTGACCGTCGCGATGGCCTATGTTTATTTCGAAAAATTGATTTTACGCAATGTCGTAACGAAACAAACGCGCAAATTATGTGCTGGCGCCTGTCTGCTGCTAGCTGCCAAACTCAACGACGTGAAAGGGCAAATTTTAAAGTCACTTATCGAGGTACCGCATTATATACATATGTCAAAAATCAATAGTCATGAATACGTATGTAATGTACTTACTCACGTACTTTTTTTACACTTTTTTTTAGAGAACAGAAAGCGTCTTGCGGCTAAATCGAAAGGATCTTTTAAATTCCGAATTCGCGGTTTTAGTGGCTCTTGAATTTGGATTACATCTACCGACGTGGGAAATATTCCCTCATTACCAGCGTCTTTTGTACGAATCTTGACCGATTATCATAATAACGGCATCGTTATATTAGGAATTAAACAAAAAGGTACCTGCTTAAAAACTTAGTATCCAAAAGTGAGGACTAAAAGCTTTAATTTGAATCGAAAAAGTGATATCTAAAATTGTGTTTCTAAGATTTTCAATTAATTAGGATTTTATAAAGTAAATGCCACTTTTCAAAAAATGTACTTGGCGTCGTTATATCTTTAAGCAGAGATAATGTATTTTAAAGCATATGTATTTAATACAATCGTTGTGTCAACGATAGCCCTTAATAGTTAATGCGATATGATAATTGGATAATGATTAAGTACCAAATAGAAAATAATGAAAATCTTTATAAAACTTCTTATCTATTCAAATCTACACTTTGTTATCTTTAAAAGTTTTTTTAATATTAAAATATAAGTTCAAACTTATTTCTTAAATGTTCTAATGCATAAAGCATTCAATGCTGACTATGCAAAACATACATTTTTAAATAAAATTAAAAACCGAAAATAGGTTGTTGATTTTTCAAACTTAAAAAACAGCTCTGTTTTTAACTCTGGTTTCACGCGTAATTATTACATATTGCTGTAACAAAAGCTGCAACTAATTTTCTCCTTACATAAGCAACCCTTTGTTTCTTACATTACGTAACAGTAATGTTCCGAGTATCTATATTTATTTTGAATGTCAAGTAGCTTATCTATCGATTTTTAGGGATCTTTTTATTCATACCGAGTCTGTTGAGTTTATTTCTTGAATCGATTTTGTTGCTGTACTTAAATTTTTTGAATTCTATTAAACTTGAGCTGTTATCCTAATAAATAGTTTTATATTAAAACTAACGATTTCTCTTGTTTATCAAGAAATCAATATTCAATGATGTAATATTTACGAATAACGTAATCGATAGAGTCAAATAGTGACGAAAAAGTATTGAATGGGCAATCTGCTGTTTGATATTATTGTGTAATTTTCTATGAACATTAGAATATATGCAAAAACAAAAATACTAATTAAATTATTAATAACAATTTTTTCTTGCTTTACACACTATTCTAAAGTACAAAATCTTTTAATTTTTTCTTCATAATTTTAATCGCCGTTTCCACAAATTTATTGTGCTCTAAAATATGCATTTGAAATTGTTTAGAGGTGCTTTTCGATTATAAGATATTCGACTGAAATTTGTTAATACATTGTGCAAAAGTACTACTTTTTTGTCCTTGTATATACTTAACAATCTCCTCAATGAGTTATACAAATTTTACGTACATATAATCGTGGTGAGAACAGAAAGCTAGATTTACGATCGTACGTGTAAGAGAAAAATATGTGTAATAACGTTTTAATCTGTATAATGTCTAGTAGCAGTCGGGAATTCATCAATTTCAAAAAATACGCATAAATACAAGTTGATGTACTGAATAAATTGAAAGACTAAAAGTAACAAAATTAAGAAGTTGTGTGTTGATGAGAAGGGGTACAAATTATCATGATGATTATTATTATTGAAATCAGCTATAATATTGAAACATAAAATAATGCGCATGCGATTGTTAGGAAATGGCGTGTAAATAATAATAATTATTATTAAACGTGGCGAAGACGACATGTATTTTGCACCATTTTATACCCGATCGATTTCATTCGTAATTAATAATTCGTAATATTATACGATATAAGTTTATTTTTATAAATATCTTCTACACTTCTTGTATGAAAAACAAAATGTTGAAAATCGAGTGAGCTGATGGGTCAAGAAAAAATTTTTTGTAATGAAAAACAGTAGACAATTGTTAAAGCAACTTTTGCATATTCGATGTTTTTAAAAAAAACATTTGTGTGTAGTTATCACG
The DNA here is from genome assembly GCA_902732785.1 of Trichogramma evanescens. Classification (NCBI taxonomy): domain Eukaryota; kingdom Metazoa; phylum Arthropoda; class Insecta; order Hymenoptera; family Trichogrammatidae; genus Trichogramma; species Trichogramma evanescens. The sequence continues at coordinate 28,273 of CACVKI010143190.1, read as the reverse complement.
AGACTGATGTGTATGAGTCACTTCGAGCGGTGTTTACTCGTTTGAGTGATATACGAGCGCGCGTTGGGATAGTTACATGATTTTTTGCATATAGCTCATTCGATTGAATTGGTATCATGGTAGTGTTCAAAAATATATCTAAGCACAGGGATGCTGGCTACATTTCGTGAAATTTTGGTTAATCATGTCTAAATATATTCACGCTCGTACACATACAAACATATTTGTCTATGACTGTATGGGTATTCTATTACTTTGTTGGTCTTATTTCAGATATGTTCCATAAGCGTAGCTTATGCTTTTATTACTCTTATATATGTTTATTTACTTTTCTAGTCTATATTTTAGTAATGTATAAAAGTGTTTTTTTGTAAAGATTCTAAAGGATAGTCGTAAAGTCATTTACAATGTTACAAAAATAGTCAAATAAGGCTGTATGAAAATTTAACGTTTATGTGGTGCAAGACTCACTCCATCGTATTTATACAATTCGTCCGGGTTTTCATTTTGTTGTTTGCTTCATCGATAGTTTTCTACTATCAATTAACCAATTTACAGTCTTGAAACTTTAAAGATTAATTTTATCTTCATTTTTTGTAAATATGCTATGTATAATTTATTAGGGGTGTAGAACAAAATATAATAATTTGGTGACTTGTAAATAGTTGATTAATCATAATTGAAAAAGTTTGTTTTTTTCATCAGAACAACGACGATGAAATCAAAGTTTTACGTTGAAGAACAGTCGGGCAGTAATTTTTGTATTCGTAAAAGGGGATAATATAAATACGAGCTGGGTCTCTCTCTATTATACATAGCGATTATTTATTAATCTTATTATATAACTTCGATAGTACAATCTCTTCAAATTTACATACCAGAAAAAAATAATAAGTACGTTCAATTGTATAACAACTCCAGAAATTTATAACCATAAAAACAATTTTCTTCGATCATATTGTATACCGAATAAAATAACAAATAAAAAGTAAAAAAAAACGTTGTACTATCTAATTAACAATAAATAATAATAAATTACGATTGAATGGTAATTATTATATGAAACTTGTAAACTTCATTATCATCGCTCCTTCGTTCCACTCTATACGCATCAAACAGAAAATTTATTTGAATGGAAATTGAAAATGAGAGAGATGCGATTACGAAACTAAGTGGAGGCGCTCGTTCGCAGAACCAATCTTTCTCTCTCAAAGCTCTATCATCGGGCGCTTACAGCTTTTATAAAGCTTCTCTCTCAATGCGCGTCAATGGGCCGCGCGATAACGCGCAACAGTATACATATACGACGAAAAGTGTTTGACGCAATTTCGAAAAATCTATATAAATACGGCAAAGGGTCTATTAGCTAAGTGCCGTGATCGCGCTATTACGTTCCTAATCCGTTTCGCGTGTTATTCGGCGGTTTTTCGGGTGTTCCCGACTCGGCGCGCTTCGTAACGCGCGAGACTCGTGTGTACATATAATCGAGTTTAACGACCTCGTAACACTTTTTTTTCTACACATCCATTCGTAAATACACGTACGTAATTGAGCTGGAAAAAAGCTCGAATATTGCACAACATTGTGTGGCAATATAATATATATGCCAAATAAGTTCGCAGCACTACTGAGCGCGCGCCCAACAGATAATGTCTGACTCTCGCGTATCGTCGCGTGACAAAGTATAATAAGTCGGCGCGGTGGTGTTGGCGGGCAATGCACAATGTCTATCGATTTCGGAGTGACGCTCGCCTCATTAAAGCAATCGAGGAGAAAGAGAGAGGATAGATCGGCTCGAGGGTAATACTGTAACAATTCCATTTGCGCCTGTGTGTGTGTGTATTTAAAACGGCCCGTATCGCGTCGATCGGAATCACGGCTGGCAGCACACACCGCGAGTAACCGCGTCAAAGTGGAATCATCGTCGTGTTGTGTGTGCGGGTTTTTCAGAGCTCTTACTCATATAATACAGAGTCGCCGCGCTAAAGCGACTTCACCTTGACACCCAATCGCGCGCCGCTGCTCCCCCAATCGAGTAAATACAATTACGACGCCCTCGCCGCGGCGCCGATCTCCCCCGACTAGACTCCTCTTCTTCTTCTCTTTATTTTTTTCTTTTCATTTTAAATATTTGCCGAAACCACGCTCGTGTCTGTACAGTCTTGCACGGACAGTAAGTAGTGGTAGATGGTATTAAATCTGCTTCTGCCGCTGAGCACTCGAAGCGTAAGTATCGCGTCCTGCAGCTGTGTACGTATCCGGCAATATCGAGGGTTACTTTGGCGCAGCAGCAGCGATCCTCCGACGTAAGCAAGATCTGACGTTCGCTCGGGTGTAGCAGGAGGCGGCGGCGGCGGTTCATATCAGATCGGCAACGTCGATTACAAGACTTCGACGAGCGGCTCAATTGTATGCATCGTTGTACCGTGTGCAGAGCTATTGGCGCGCGCGTGCATCCAATACAATATATACAGTTACGAGCTGCCGCGGTGTTATATACCTGCGACATAACGATAGTAGTAGGCAGCCCCGCCAAGGTCATTGTCGGACGTACTACGATGTATAGCTTGCCGCACATCGGTGGAAAAAGGTCTATATAATACGTATATTCGCGAACGAGATTATCGGTGCATGCACACTCGAGCGAGTATAGACTGCTGCTGCATAATATACATATATCGGCACGTGTAGTAGTAGTACGTATCGGCAGTATGGATCGAGTGTAAATGCAGGGCTTCTTGGCTCTTGTACTCGTAGTCGTTGTATCTTGCACTTGTGTGTGCAGCAGCAGCGCAGTGCTTCGGCTTCGGCCGTTCGATCGGTATAACGTCTTTGGCAGTCGGTCGGTCGGGCGCCAAACGAGTGCTAGTCTCTCGTCGCTCTCGTCGCTCTGTATTGTGTGCGGTGCAGTGCAGTGGTGGCAGCCATGGGTGTATCGAGCGAGGACGTGCTCTCGTTCTCGCGCCAGCTGTCCTCCTGGTGGTCCGAGGAGGCCGAGTACGTGCTGCAGCGCATCGAGCGCTGGGCCGCCTACGCCCGGGGCTACAATCGTCTGAGATCGGTGCGACTGTCGCCGGGCCGCATGACCATGCAGGACGAGCCCGAGGCGCGCTGGACCATCAACAAGAGCACCCAGAGGCTCGAGGTCGAGGAGGACTGGGCGCCGAGCTTCGCGCGACGTCGCGGCGGCGGCGGTGGCTGCGGTCCGATACAGGAGAGATCGAGGCTCAACTGCTGTCCCATGGATTACAAGTCCGCGGGCAAGCTCGAGAGTAGATGCCTCGAGGAGTACAGCATGGACCACAGCATTTACTTCAAGACGATCGGTGATCTGCGCCAGTCCAACTCCAACCGATCGATCGCCTCCGAGATCAATGGCAACAACAGCAACGCCAGCAGCACCAACAGCGTGAAAAGTCCGGCTCAGCTGCCTCTCGACTGCGGCGACTTCTTGTCTTCCGATTTCGACGACGACGACGAGGAGGACGACGACGAGGCGGAGCTTGCGGAGCTCGACGCGGCCGATTACGAGCTGAGAGAGCAGCTGGACAGGCTCGAGGCGGATCGACGCAGAATCAACAACAGTGGCAGCAATGGAAACAGTATCGGTAGCGGCATCGTCCAGCTGTGCCGCAGCTGCATCGACGACACGACCAGCCATCAATTGGACGAACTGAACGGCAACTACAGCCGTCGCTCATCGACGGCGGCTCTCCAGCCCCGAGCCAACAACCTCGTGCTTCTGGCAGCTCAGTAAACAACACAACAAAAACGCAAAAAAAAGAAAAAAGAAATCACGAAGTAAAGTTTGTAAATATATATAATTAAGTTTCCGTATATATATTATAGTTTCGTCACGGTAGCAAAACACACACGGCATATCGGAGCCATGTAACGTTTGAAAAAAATAAAATCCGGAATGTCGGTGAATATTAGCTCGAGTGCGTGAGTGTACTATAGTCACACTGTAATGTATACACAGTAGTAGTCTGTGTACACAATCGAGCGAGTGCGTGTGGACTAATGGAACAAATATAATTATATGGTCATCGGTGCTATATACAACACACACAACACACGCGTTCGTCTTCATCGGTAGAGTAGAATAATGAAGCATTTTGTAATAGCCGCGCTCTGCTGACAGTAGTCGTCGGCCGTCGCGTTGCATCTGCTCGCTGCTATCACGATTGTATATCCAGTCAGCTCGCGTGCTATATGTGTGCCTAGTAAGCGGGGTCGACGCTTGCGCACCAGTACAGCCAGCCACCCCCGCTGCTACATCTATATATGGACAACCCCATCGCGCTCTATATGTATTGGAGGCATGGCGCTTGCACACGTTCGAGCCGAGTATATCATATCAAGATCGTGTGCTATGTGTGTAAGTTTGTGTGTGCGACGGCGGCGGCGCGTTGACATCATCGATCGAGACCGTACGAGACTACGACGACGAGGTAGTGCTGCTGCTACTGCGCGTTGCCGAGTTATGCATATACGCCGTATAAAGACACAACACACCGACGCGTTACACACACACACACACAGCCATGGACCTTTGCACTTACACACACGGGGCTATAGGGGAGAGCAAAATGTGTAGCATGTATAGCGTGCGCATGTATACATATCGCGCGCGCAGCACAGCAGCAGCAGCAGCAGCACACGGGGAGAATATATAGAGTGAGTGGAGCGCACGCAATCAAGGAACAAGTCCAAGTGCGAGCGTAGCGAAGGGGGCCAGCCAGCCAGCCAGCCAGCACAGATATCTCGTCGTGGCCGTCGCCAGCAGCGTTCAGTCGTGTGTTGGCCCGTTTGACACAAGCGGGCATAAGCGCGCTGCTCGCCTAGCTCTGCTTACGAAACCAGCCCGTAGTAGTGGCTACGAGCTAGGATATCGTGTGCGTAATAATTATCAACTCGTCGCAACGGAGAGGAAGCTGGCTCGCGCGTGAGAAGAGAGCTTGTATAATTGTTGTGCAAGAAAAAAAGCTCAGGGTTCAGCGACAGCATTAAAATGGCCAAACAATTGCAGAGCGTGGCCGCGGTGGCCTGCATGACCACCTTCCTCATGCTCTTCAACATCGCCTTCTTCGTAAGTTATTATCCAATTTATCATTATTATTATCAGCCGCACTTTGTTTACTTGATACTAAAAAAAAAAATTGCGTGCTTGCAAAACAGGGCTCGGGCTTGTTCCTGCATCTCGGCGGCATCTACATGAAGCTCTGGCTGCAGGACTACTTCAACGTCGGCATGGACGGCCACGGGGGTTACGTCTTCATAGCCATCGCCAGTCTGGGTGGACTCGTTGCCCTGGCCGCGCTCTTCGCTTGCTGCTGCGCCGCCAGGCAGCATCCAGCCCTGCTCTACCTCGTGAGTACCTACATCCTATAATGCACTTATCTACTCTACTCTACTCTCGCTCGTTTATGTATGCCTGCGAGCGAGCTTTCGCTCCAAAACCTATACTCGGCATCCATCCCCCTTCGAATCTTCTTACGAGAGTTAAAAAGCTCTCTAGGCGAGAGACTTTTCTCTTGCTCTTTCTCTCGCGAGAGAGAGAGCTAGTACAAGTCGAGGAAGAAGAAAACTGTCGCTGAGAGCCTAAGAGAGCGAGAGGGATGCGTGACCTGGTTTTCTTTTTTTCCTCTCTCTCTCTTCTTCCTTTCTGCAACTCTCTCGCGGATCGCGTGCTGCTACTGCGTTATAACTATATACGTGTACGTATAATATCTAGGTATATACACGGCCCCACACACGTCCCTCTCTCTGTACTTTAATATACGGAACGCGCGCGTCGCAGTTCTGGACCGCGCTACTCTCTGCCAGCCAGCCAGCCAACCTCCTCTATGCTGTTATACTGCTACTGCTGCAGCTGACCTAGTCTCGCCCGCGTGTGTGTTCGTACGTCGATGTGAGTGTGAGGTAACGCGCCTTGCGCTCGAGTTAAAGGGGTTCGTGAATTCGCAATGAGAGGATTTTCTCTGTTTAACTGTCTGAGAGAGAGAGAGGGAAAAACGAGACTGCGACTGAGAAGCTAGATAGAGCTTTTTCTTTTTGTTTTATTGCGCAGAAAAAAGAGCTTCCTCTTCGTCTCAATGATCTCCGCTATGATACGCTTTGAATCGCTTCGATCGCCTGCAATGATTCGCTCTTTTGCGACGCTATATCAAATGCCAAGCGTCAGACAAAGCTCTCTATTATTTTCCTTTCTATTTTTTTTTTTTTCGAGCAAGTAATCGTCGATCGTGTCAATAGACTCTAACGGGCTATTTACGGCCTCCGGAGGAGGTGCAGTAACAGCAGCAGTGTCTCGTTGTGACCGTTGTGCATGCATGATAGGTACGTATTCATCGACGAGAGGCTGCCACTGCTACTGCTGCGTTTGTTTACTATATACCTATAGCCTCCCCCGCAATCGCAGGCGTGAAAGCGAAAGTGCCATCTCTGTATAGGCTCTATAGTGCAGTGGCTTCGACCAACGCGTGTATATACCATAGCATATATACGCGCACGATACGTACACTGTATATAAATGGCAATGAGATCGGAGCGCGCTATATATAGGTCTTGGAAACGAGATTTCTCGGGAGGCAGCAGGATCAGTCAGCGGAGCAGCGATTGACTTTACGAAAGAAAAATCGATGCGCGTCCGTTGTGTACACAAGTGCACAGCAGCACACGGGTCGGTTGGATAATCCTGCAAAATTGGGATAACAAAGCTGTGTATGTTTGCATATACACGAGCGCGCGCGCAGTCACCTATATATTATCGCGTCTAGAATTGGCGCGCTCGTGTCGCGAGCTTGCAAGCTCCCTTGCTACTCTTGCGCGCGCGCTTCAGGCGTTGATACTGCTGCTGCTGCTGCGAGTGCAGTGTGGTATTTTGGCATTTGCGGTGTTATAATGTACGCGCAGCAGTTTTGCATCATAAGCTATAGCTAGCTCCGTGCACTGCACTGCACTGCACTGAACTGAACTAGGCGAGCTGGCGCATACGAGACGCGCACGCGGGACTGGAGCCTGTTTGTTTGCTCCAGATATCTGCTGCACTACGCGCGACTATAGCAGCAGCAGCAGGCGGTACAAGAGCAGCACGGAAACTCGCTGCTGCTGCTGCTGCTGCGATGAAAACCAGGTCAGCGGGGTCAGGTACCTTTGTTGCCGCGGTGCAGGCTACTATTACTGCTGGCTGCTGCTGCTGCTGCTGCTGATGTTCGCTCGCTCTCTCGTTGTCTCATTCTCTCGCTCGTGCACTTTGTCTTTACACATGTTTTATAAAAAAAAAAAAAAAAAAATGAAAATGAAAGAAAGCTCAGACAACGAACTCGTTATCCCTCTTTCGTTCTTGATACCTTTATTCTTTGCCCGCTATCGCCTTTTGATGAAACGGAACGAACAAAAAAAAACCGAAAAATGAGAGAGAAAAAATGTGTGTTTATCATGCCCGCAGTACGGAGCTTTTCTCGCGGTGATTGCACTGTTGGAGCTGGGTGCCGCGGCCTCGGTCTACACCTATCGCACGACCGTCATCGAGGGCTTCGATCGCGCCCTCAACGACAGCCTCCTGGCCTACGGCGTCGACAAGACCAAGAGCTTCCACCTCGACATCATGCAGAGCACGGTAAGTCTCTATAGGACAACGCACGCGTGGCGGACAAAAAGAAATTACATCTCGTCTTTTCCTTGCTTTTCTTCGTCCACGTATAGTTCCACTGCTGCGGTAACAGGGCTTATACCGATTACTTGAATATGCAACCCACCAAGATGGTACCGAGCTCGTGCTGCAGCGTACAGGAGGGCGAGTGCGACACCACCGACACCGAGGACATTTACACCGAGGTACGTACTCTGATCTTTTTTTTCTCTACGAATCGCAATTCGAAAAAATTGCGCTAAATGGCATCCCTTGACGTGCACAGGGCTGCTACAACCGAGTGCTGAACTTCATCAGGAGCAACGTGGGCCTGGTGGCGGGCTGCACCCTCGGGGTGGCCGCAGCGCCGCTGATCGGCGTGTTGCTCAGCTGCTGCTTGGCGAGCTACATCAACAAGATCCACTACGAGCAGATATCTTAGACAGCGCGAACGAGTTGCGACAGGAGATCGAGTGCACAGCAGTATAATCAGTCATACGTCACGTCGAACGCCGCGAGCGGCGGCGCCGCGTCCAAGTCGGCCCTCAAGCCCAGCCAGTTCCGCAGCGATCTGTGCCGCGACCTGTATCGGCCGGGGGTCAACGGCGGCGGCAGCGGCACGCCGACCTCCATGAAGGGCCGGCTGCCGTCTATCGTCCCGCCCGGGGCCAACGACTGCCCCTACTGTCGGGAGTACGCCGCGGCCGAGATAAGCGATCGTCGCCGCTTCAATTTGCGCACGTTCGAACCGTCACCCTCATCGCATCGCATGATCCCATACTGTTAAATCTTCATATCATCAATCATCCAATCATCATTCGCCTCGACGATATCGAAAGCTCTAACAAGGCATCTTCGATCTTTTTTAGTTTTTTTTTAATCATCCTAAAGGAGAATGGGAATTTACGAAAATTAAAAAAAAAAAAAGAAAAAAAGAAAAGCTCGCTCTATTCAATATATGCAACACATGTGTATATATTGCGTAAGGAGGACAAGCCGCAAAGCGTGAGACAAACGGTGTACCTTATGTCATACTCTCACAATGCACGCAAAGCGTGTATGATTATATTTTTCTAATCACTCATCTGACGGACGTAAACGACGACGACGACGACGACGATAACAATGACGACTACAAACGACAAAAACATCAACAAAAACAAAAAGAACATTCATCCCCGCAACCATGCTTCATCTCTTCATGAATATACTGACCCAAACATCAATGGAAGAAAAAATAAGAATAAAAGCGCGTCGGACGATCCCGCGCGCACACGTCAACTCTGGGTTTTGTTCTCTTTGGGAATTGTGGAATTGAATTAAAAAAAAAATACCTGACACGCCGAATGGACAACAAACTTGCACACGTATTATTAATAATATAATATAGCAAAGAGAGCAAAACTGTGACAAATGTGTGTGTGCGCGCGCGAAACGTATAACGCGTGAACATAAAATAAAATATTACGTGTTGTATCCCAGATATATATTAGTAAAATGTGTCAAATCCTTAAAATTCCGTCGACTCCCAACGTGATGTGTGTGTGCGTACTCAGTATTAAATACCAAACACAAAACAAGTCTCTTTATCAATAAGTAGGAAATAATAACAAAACGATGAAAAAAAATCGATTCGGTAGATTATTATTATTATGATTATGATTATAATTATTAAATAGCAGAAGCTTGAAGATGATACATAATGTAACACATATTACGATATACATAAATATTAATAAGGAAAGAGAATGAGAAAAGAGATTGAGGAAGAAAGGAACAAAGTACATGTCGTTTCGCAGACGAGAGGAATTGTATATGATCTGGGATATAGACACAGGATACTCAGTGCACTATATTTTCTGTCGTGATCTCTCGGATGTAACATATTGTTGGGATACGCAACAAAGCCAACAATAAAAAAAAAAAGTTGCAACAGCTACAACAACCGCAAAAAAAGTAGTAGAAAAAAAAAAAAAACAGGATTATAGAAATCAATCCGGACATTATATACACACACATTATACAAGTTGTAAGAAAATTTCAAAGAAGATTAATAGATAAAAATCGCCAAGAAAAGTCTGATAAAATACGTATTATAAAGCAAACAATGGCCAAAAAATAACTAATTGCATTTACTGATGATGATGAAAAACGATGATCTGGTAAATACATTATCCACGTACGTGCTGATGTGTATCAAAATACACGCACGAATTATATACACAAATTGTTGAACAAAAAAAATATAAACAACACAAGAAAATTACGGTAATATCAGATATTATTATAATTTACAAAGTATTACTCATAGTGATATATAAAAAAATTTTAAAGAAGATGAGGCGAATATTAAAAAAAAACTTAGATTATATAAACGTCCTCTTTGCGAAAACTTCTTATTAGATAAGAGGGATTCTGTGGTCGTCGATATGCCGATGTTATTGTACTGGTCTAATAATAAAGTATCGAAAAAAAATTCTTGAATAAAATAGAAGCAAGTAATAAACCAAACTCATAGAGCATTCATGATCAGCCTTGCACAGATCTTAATAACACTTACATACAGAAAACCATCAGCTTTTCTTAGCGAATAACTCTTGTGATTGTATATTTCGTTAGGTCGATTTTTATGTGGTCGCTCGATTCGACTCATATAATATGAATAATAATGATACATAAATATAAATAAAAAAAAATGAAAGAAAGAAAAAAAAAACGAAAAAAGGTACCGACTAAAATAGCCCTGGTGAAAAATATTGTGTACAGAGACGCGCTTTTTTCATCATCAAACCAAAATCTACACAACTCGTTTTAAGGCGAACAAAAAATATGTATTGTACACTTTTAATCATTTTATAATAATGTTAAGCTAAAAAAAAGAGACATTTCCAAAAGTTCTTTCTTAATCTATACTTGTATGAACTATGATGAATGATTTTTTAAGTAAGAAAAAGCTGAGTAAAAAAGTATTGAAGATCAAATGATGAAAAAATACACAAGCATGATTTTTTATAAATTTTCCAACGAAAGTCTGATACGTGAGATTTTTTAAAGCATATTTTAGACTCTTGTATAGTACAATTATGATACGACGATATTAAATAGGAGAATATATGCTAAGTTTGTATACTTTTTGATGAAATGTGTCACTTATTCTGCAGTAAAAAAAAGTAATGATATACTTTGCAACGATGGATAAAAGCATGTTTACAACACATTATACAACACTTACACAGACATTAACATATTCCAAACCTAATCAGGACGTTTTCCATATTATTATAATTATTATAATTGTCGTTTATTATGATTATTGCGACTCGCCGAGCGAGCGAAATCGAATATCAATTAAATTGGACGATTGAAAAGCAACAACAAATGAAAATCATGTCATCGCGTTTGAATCGCAAAATATTATTTTGCCAGGGCTGTCAGTGATTTAGTATAATTATAGTTGACGTATATTTTTCACGAAAAAATGATATATAAATAAAGAAAGTTTAAGAATGAAGCAGTTGGAGGGCGACGAAATAACAAAACAAAAAATATGAAAAAAATAAGAGTCAAAGAGAAGGGAGTGGGAGACAAATATTTATCGATCATATTTTTGATGGTAATGATAATGATGACGATGATTATGATGATGGCGACGATGAGCCATGGTTACGGGAATGAAAACAGGGCGACAAGACGACGGACGGGTGTGTTGCATGCTTGTATGGAAGTTGAAATAATGTACAAATATATGGATACATGTATGCATGCGTATAAATGCATACAAATATTTATATATAATAGAGAATCATATAAATATATAAATAATTTAAAAACTGAGAAAAAAAACTAATAAGGCGTGCATGAGCATTTTCAGCAATCATTAAAAAAAATAATAATAGTACGAAATTTCTTCATGACGAAAAAGGCAGACACCTATAACTTCTATGTATTTATTGTTACATAAATGTTTCAAAATAATGATTTATATACTTTTACCTCCCTAAAAAATTGAAACAACATTGCAGAAGTGAATGCAGAATTATTGAATATTGATAAAAAAGTATGTCGATTTGGAAATAGCGTAACGAAATAATAAGTCAATGAGTCATGTTTGCTAGCTATATTATTATCTTCAACTATTTTGAGAAAAGAAAAATCACGATTGCGAGCTAAATATCATTCTCGTGAAGAAGCATTTATTGTCACAAAACTTAATGTAATTCTTCAAAGTATGTTATATATCAAATGATTCTAAATAAAAACTGAATTCCTTCTCCAAAGTATTCTTCTTTATTATTATTTTCTTCTCGAAAAAAATCTCGTAGATTATGAAGGTGTAAAAAACTTTTGACGAAAATAAATTGCATGATATTCGATTATATTTGGTAAAACATTTACAAGTACAATTTTTTGTTGTTATTTTTTTGTTTTTTAATTTCTGTTTCGTTCAACGTAGTTTTGTTGTAATAATTAATGATAATAATCATGGTACTCTACATGTACAGGCAAGGCATCGTCGAAGACCGTACCAACTTTTTTCAATATATTTATTTGTAGTAATTATCTAGTTATCTCAATGTCGTTTACGTGTTTTCAATAAGAAAAGTATGTACCATTAAATCATTTTTAAAATTTTTCCATCACTCGTTTAAATTTTATATTACCGTAATATATTTATAAATGTACCCTACGTTTACTTTTCAATAATTTTTTCTTTATATTTTCAGGAACAAATACATCTTTTTTTTTATTTCTGCTTAAATCCACTTATACAGCAATTCGTCGCGATCGCCACATCGCAAAGTGGGTCATTCACCCCATTTTTTTTCTATATACCGTGTGCACGTGTATACATCCAAAAAATCATTTCAATTTCAGCCAGTGTGCACAGTACAATAATTAAAAGAGACGAGACTTAAAACAGCACACGTGATCGATGCTATTTTTTTAAATTTATTTCCTAATCAATTCTCTGTACACGTAAAATCGTTATTTTTTGTTTTTCGTGAAACTTTTTTTTCTATATATCACCACTTTTATTAATTGTATCATATTTACGCACGAAAGTTTGCGACATTGTTTATCGTAACGAAGATGCATCAATTTTTCATCGAATAGTTTCAATCATATATTATATACGTATAAATATGTGAATACAGCTATACATTAGGATGTCACTTAGTTCTCAAGTTACAGGGAACTTCGTTTCCGAGCTATTGAAACTTTTTATACATTTAATTTTTGAAACTTTTTGACTATTTTATATAGTCATTTAATTGTCTCAGTAATTCAGCAGGACATTTTCAAAATTAGAAAAGTCTTCGGAAAATTCTGAAAAATTCACACGAGCTTTTTCATTGTTTGCTAGACTTTTTTGAAAAATCGTAATTACGAATTTTTTCATTTCTAGCTTCAAACAAACTTTTGAAACCACTGGAGTGAGGACCCCTACACTTTGGCAACTTAAGTGACACCCTACTATACATATATATTATACGAAGCGTCGCACACATCAAGCCCATCGCTACGTTTAAATTTCCACTCTTCATTATCACAGAGTTATACAGTTTTTTTTATTCCTTGCGTAACAGTTTATAGTTTCCTTACCCGGTTAATTATGAATTTATTACCGTTTTTTTAAAAGTGTATCCAAGTTCTTGAATATTTTGGACGAAAAAATGAAATCATGCTTTGTTTCTATCATAATCGTAAAAGATATCAAGCTAAAGTACTCGCACGCATAAAATTACCATATGAAAATGTAAAAAATCCATCGCTGTGTCGACTTTCTCTCTTATTTATTATGAGTTATCAATTAATAGGTTTGAAGCGGAAAAAAATTATTTCATTATTGAGCAGTTGAGATCGAAGTACCATTAACGGAGACATTGACGGGTACGCTGCTTAATATATGCAATTGCCTGTCTGAAAAATTGTCTATGATTATAATTATTTTATGAATATTTCGTTAATGCATTCGAAGCGTCTGGCTATTGTGAGTAAGTGCATTGATGAGTAAGACTATTGTTATAAATTGCGTATAATAGTATGCTTGCAGTTATTATTTATTATATTGAGAAAAGAGAGAAACAGACATGGGCAAAGACATTATGAATTTCGACTGTAAAAAAATTCTTTATAGTTGCAATAAAAATTAAATGTTAAGCAACAGAAAAAAATGTGTTTATCATAGGAAAGATATATTTCCATGGCAGAGATTCACGGAAAGATTCGTCAACCCAGATTTCAAGAGTCAAAAGATTTTGCCAAATTTTATTTTTTTTCATTGTTTCTATGATTTTATTTTACTTAGTGTACCGCCGTTTACTGAATGGGCATGAAACGGTTTAAAATACATATTTTTAACATAATATTTCATTTCATCCAAGCTGGAATGTCACACAGTAACTTTTTTTTAAATTCATTTATTTTTGACTGCGAGACAAGTATCGCAAGTTCTACAAGTTCAATTATAATTTTTTTTGTAATTTACAATTTTCATATATACATCAAGAATACACGCATCAGACATTTACGCATTTTTTCTATAATAATTGAGAATTTTCATTGATTCAAAGTATCCGAATCGAATTCATCTTTCTTACTCTTCCACACTTCATTCTTTTAATCATTTTATCATAAACGTTAATGCTTACTATTAACTTAATTAGCGGAAATATACATCTAACTGATGATAATAATGATAATATACACCACCTCTTGTGGTACAATAGACTATGTACAAAAATAACATAAGAAATAAAAAGTCTCTTACATCCAATGATCATATCAAATAAAGTTGAGAGAGATAAATTATGTCTTTGAAGAAAATTTGCACTTATTTATCTGAGGGAAGTACGCATATGTTACAGTAGACAGGAACGAGTTTAAATGCACATTTGTATATTAGTCTTCCTTTGAAAACGCCTCGCTTCCTACTTTCAAATAAATGTTCTTTCACCCCAGAGTTTCGATAACACGTAAAAATCCATTGAGTAAATAAATTTTACCAATAATACACTTGAACGCGACTTACGTATACATAGTTTATATGTGTAATTGTATTATAGAATATTTTATATTCGCAAAGTATCTTTGGTTGCAAAGTGATGTCTATCGAAAGACCAAGAAAGTATGCGTACGTTTCTTCGTTATTTTATATAAATTCAATCGTGACAAGATGGTCCCAGCTGTATATTAATATAGTTTTTTTTACTTTATGCCGAAAAATGCCGAATGGATCCCAAACGTTTACTTTTTGTTTGAATTCTAAGTTCGTAGAACACATCTACGTTTTCAATTAATTTTATTTAATAATTTCCATTTAGATATTCTAAGTATTGATATTTAAGCCATACACAATATAGATCGGAAATTTTTCATTACAATTATTCTGACTTAATCGAGCAAGTTAAGTTCATTTTATAATTTTTTTTCTTAAATTTAGTAGTTCAACATTGAGCCTCCCATCTTGTCGCACCCTTTGAAAAATGCGCTCTAGCAAATGAGCCCGTTATCCCTGTTGTCACTTATATCACACATCTATCAAATACACGTATAGATATAAATTAATGTATGTGCGTACACGCCTTATACAGCTTTATATTGATACATGATATATTTACAGAGAATATTTTTCCCTTTTTTTCAATTCTGTTAGCGCGTTTTATCAACACTTTCCTTTGAGAAAAAAATTAATTTGCGAATTTATAAAAGATCACGCTTCGCAGATGATATAAAACAATCGCAAGAAAAAAAAGTAAAATTATCATCTACTATAATCGATACGATAATAACATAAATATTAATAATATTATAATAATAAGATAATAACTATAATAATAATGATAATAATAATAATAATAATAATAATAATAATAATAATAAATAATCAAGAAAATTTCAACATATAAAATAAACTCACATCTAATTAATCTAGTCAATAAAATATATAATCAACGATTTTTTTTTCAAATAAATGTCAGACACTGCTCAATCGACTTACTACAAAGTTAGAAAAAATTGCAGCTACTCTCATATAGTTTTTTTGCCCGCTACGTACTCGACATCCACGTGCACATATACATCATATATATTTTTTCTTTTTGTTAAGTAAATATCCTTGTAAATCTTTTTAATGTTTTTTTATTTCTTTTATTATAATTTCATCCTATTTACACCCTGTATCGTCGAATATATTTATACAACAGTATATATTACGCTATATATAGTTTTAATGACGCCGATAGGCGTTGTCGTAATTTTCTTTAAATTCATCTGTCATACATATAATATTATTATAAAGGATAATTTTTTTATCCACTGTCGCGCATGGCGAGTACGCGAAATTTTCTTCCTTATTATTTTTTTTTGTCGTAATGGAGAAAGTGAATTATAATAATGATGCTGCTATGTATGTATGCGTGGCCTAAGTATCTTTTGTTTTGTCATTAAGCATGAACTTTATGGGTATGTACTTATGACATCTGCGATTGAGCGATCAAAAGTGCCTCGAGTTCATCGGCTGATCGAAGCAGAAAAGCAGCGGATTCTCGATAGCCCGTCACCAGAGCTCTGACCGCGGACAATTCTGTTGGATTCAGTTTGTGATTGATTAGAGGTTGCTTCGTTGAGTTCTTCATACTCAAATCTGTAGGTCCTGTTGATAAGTCAAAAAGCGTTACAGAATTTCTTTTTCCACGTGACATGAAATATAAGTGTATTGAAAATTGGAGCTAGAAAATACTTACGTGATGTACCATTGCTGAGCAGTCCCGCGGGAAAACTCTGAGCCGGATGAAGACCGACGAATTGTCCCGGCTGCATACCGGTCGGCGCGTTTCGCTGTTGAAAAGCTTGGCCAAAATTTGGTCGGAACATCGCGGTGGTGGTTCCGGCAGCCGCGAGCGCTGCCGCGGTGGCGATACTGCCGATTCCGTTCGACGTCGAGCTCATCGTGGCTTGGCTCTGCATCGGCTTATTGTCGCTCTGGGCATGCATCTTGGACGACGGGGTTAGCGCCAGGGGCGAGCTTGACAGGTTGGATGAGCTATTCTGGAGATTGGCCATGCTCGTCAAGGGGGTGTGAGCCGCCTGGGCCGTGGGCGGCGTGTCCTCTCGTTTGACCTGTTTGACTACCGGATTCCCGGAATAGTGATCCATGCCGACTCTAGAGTCCGTCTGCTGTTATTGAGAAAACAAAGAGATTGATAAAGGAGAAATAGGACCTTTATTACCTAGCATATGCGTGAGCTTCGTTTTTATTGGGACCAAAGTGACTAATTAAAAAAGAGAGAAAGAAAAATGAGAGGTGTAAGGTGTCAAAAGCAGAAACTCGGCGCTCACGTGTTCGGTGACGCGCATGGTTTCAAATATTTCGTCGCTTAGGGACACTTCTTCAATAAAGCGCTACATTTTTCTAACTCGCTTTTTAGGATAAATGAAGAAAATTCCAAAAATATATTTCATTTGCGAATTTAGATTGAATTTTTCTGCGAGAAAATCGAATTTCAAATTCTGTCATATACTGTAAACAAACACTGTACGTCAGAAGTATTTACATCGAGAGCGAAAAGAGAGAAATCAGGACAACGAATCTGTGTATCAACTTCACATTTCGTTTGAACAACAAATTAAAGAAGTAGCGTTTTATTAAAAGAGAAAAAGCTTACGCCGATATACGAATCTCAATGAACGCACATGTGCGCGCCAATACATCGTTGGCATTTTTGCGAGACAAAGAAGCAATATACTCGAAGAGCGAATGAAAATTAAAAAAGTCCTCAAGTGAGATCGTTTACCTCTTCTTCACGCATTCGTTTTGTTCGTACGGGTGCTTCAAAGATACGCATCGGCGAAGTATTATGAATAATTTTTTGGTTTTTAATCCTCATTTTGTCTGTAAGCAAGGCTAAAATCCTTAACGATCACAATCACAACAATCACTCGTTCAAACACTCGTTCGATACACTCGTTCGATACACGAAGCACTCAGGGCGCGATGATGCGCGTTCTCGCGAAACCAAAACACACGAAGAGAACGAGAGAGAGAGAGAGAGAGAGCGCGAAAAGGGTCACTCGGAAAACGAACTGTTTATAGACGCACACGCTGCTGCTCTTGCCCACCCGCGCTCTTTGCCTCACCGTAGCCAACTAACTAACTCGGTAACAAGTGTTCTCTCGCGCGCACGCTTGTCTCCTTATGTGCGTGTATTGGTGTACATACGCGTTCGCCCGCCTATGTGTACGTGTGTGAGCGTAGAGCACGCTAGAGTTGCGTTACATTCATAATATCATAATATAAAAATAAACGTGAAACTCCGAGCGCGCACCAGTCCCGTGTACGTCTGATACTGATGAGCACGCAGGCATCATCATCTGTGCATACTATTCGATCGTCATTAGTAAGTATAGGTATTATAGGCAGATATAAGAGGAGTAGCAGAAGCCCAACTAACACATCTTTGTCGCACGCATCGCTACGGGGGAGGGGCTAAAACCTATACTCTCGTATTAAAGAAGTAACTTCTCTCTCTCTCTCTCTCTTTCTCATTCGTTCTTGATCTCTCACTTATCCGTGCTTGTACAATCTCTTTAGACTACAGCATCTATCGCCATCGGTACCAAACCTATCTCGTCATAACGCCTCGTGCTGTGCAAGTTCGTGCGTTCTAATCTCAGCTTTTTGCTTGCTTATAGAGAAAAAGACCTCAAGGGCACACGGAGTTTGAATTTTTCCGGTAAATTCCAGCATATGAATACCGGTAAAGGAGGGTTAATTTTAATGCCTATTACACATACTTTATACTATTACTTTATACTATTTCACGATGAAAACTGTTTTATTAATACAACATGTTTCACGGTTATTTAATATTTGAAAATCCGCTAAAGATTTCAAACTAATTTCAAGAAGTAAATGAGTTTACTGCGAATAATTGACAGTTGTCACGAAGAATAGGGTTTGTCGCGAGTCTCGATCGCACGATCGGCGCTCTCAAAGGACAAACATTAGAGACGGAAATATAAATAAAATAATTATCACAGCAAAAAACAAACAATAAGAATAAAAGCGTAACAGTTTTTCTATTGAAATCAATATAACAATATTCGTAATTCAGCAATTTCATAAAATAATTGTAATAATCATTAAAGTAACTAATCGCCTTTTTACAGGAAATTCGTCTATTTATTGGGATGATTGCCCTAATTCTATTTATTGTAAATGTATCTAAATCTATTTTTTTTCATTTTTCTTTTATCAAAAAACGTGTGATTTTATTGTGAACTCGCGCGTGTTGTTTTGAGCTTAAGGTGGCATCATGAACGAGCGCTCGAGATACGGGGGCTACCCACCGCCGCTGCTCACACACATATATCACATGTAAATCGAGCGGCGCAGTTAATTTACACACACGAGGGTTATCTCCGAGTTGCGAGCGAGAGAGAGAGAGAGAGATGAGTAAGAGAGCGAGCTTTTTTCGAGCTAGATTTCAGCAGCTAAGCGATTGGCGTGTGCGTGTGTCAGCCGAGCTGGCCTGAATCGCACACAAATGTATCTATATATGTTTTGTACCAGCGAATAAAGACGCGATGTTAATTAGCGGCAACGAGTTGCGCTGGACGCGCGCGTTCCCGAGTCGGCCAATCGCCCGACGAGCGATTACACTTTTCTCGTGTATAACACGGGCTTTTAATACGCCGTACGTTGCGGAATTATTATTACTCATGGAAAAAAAAGAGAAAAAAATAACAACTCGTTCGCAATCGTCAACGCGAGTATAACTGGCGTGGAGTTAATATCTGCGCGCGGATTTTGTCGTATCGCGTCCTGCACAGTACGACATTAATGTTCAGGTATAATAATTTTTTTCTCTCATCGCGCATGCACAAAAAAAAAGGTTGTGAAATTCATATACGAAAGATAGCTCGGTACACGATTCATCGATCGATCTATGAGCGCACGAGCGCGAATATGTGTGTGTGTGTGTAATATATAACGTTTAATGCGTCGCTCACGATGTCTCCGCCTTCGTGTTGTGCGTGCATGTGTACATGTCTTAGATGTATGACTCGTTGCACAAAAGTCACGCGTATTCGTTAAGAGAGGTAGATAGTGGGCCTGTACACACATGCGTATGCTGCCGAGCTGCTGCTGCTGCGGCTGCTGCTGTTGCTCCGTCTCTGCATGACCCCAAAGGTTATCGCCGACCTCTTTGCTCTCTCGGTTCGTCGCGCTCGCTACGTTTAATATACGCAAATGTATACGCGCGGAGCATCGCCTACGGTATGCGATATACAGTGAAATCCGCTTATTACGGCCACGTCGGGACCAAGGCTTTTAGCCATATTAAGCGGCTGGTCATAATATGTACGGTGGACAATTATTATATTTATTCGATTATAGTACATGCATATTTCGGACATCGATTAACCGAAACAATCGTTAATTTTTTTTTTGCCGATTATATTTAGTTATAATTGGCCACATAAAATGGCTGGCCATATCATCCGTGGACATAATAAGCGGATTCCACTATATATAATAATAAATACATATGCAAGCGAGCGCATATGGTAGAGTTCGGTCGGAGGCAACTATTATACCTGCATGAAGCCCTCGTCTCGCTTACATACGCGCGTTATAATGCACTTTTGGATCCAGAAAAAAGCTCAACGCAGTTAGTTTTTTCTTTTATCGTATACTTACAGTAGCAGCGGGCAGTGTGGGCATCGGCTGGGACACGGGCTCGAGGCCGACGCGCATACGTTTGGCGTTGTCGCTCTCGTTCTCGCAGGCCGTCGCCAGGATCTGCTCGGCCTGCACCGAGGTCAGGTGGGCCGGAGTAGGTCTTGCAGCGTCCCACGAGGCGCCCTCCCTGCCGCGCTTGTTCCGCCTGCAGCTCTTCAGATACGTCCTGATGCGTTTTCGGGCGCGCTCCGCGAACTCCGGGAACTGGCGGGTGCAGCTGTCGATGATCGCCTGGATCTTCTCCTTGGGCTGCTTCGAAATCGGCGTCATGCGGTCCAGATTCTCGTCCACAAACAGGCGCACGAACATCTGTAAATCGACAAACGAACGTTCGTTATCAAGAAAATGTGAAAAATTCAAAGAGATCGGCATCTCATACTAACGTTAAAAGCTTTGAGCCGCTCGGGATCGTGATGGCGCGGATCGAGTCGCTCGTCCACGTCCTCGTCATCGTCGTCCTCGTCCTCTTTGTTGCCGCTGCTGCTTGTCTCGTCGTGGGCGCTTCCGGCTCCCTCGCCGGCCGGGCTGAGCTCGCGGTCGCGATCGCGCGACGGTGTCCCGGAGCCCGGAGGCGGCGTCTTCTTCAGGCTGATCTGGTAATTGGCCCAGAGCGTGGCCATGTCCTCGCCGTTGGGCCCGACGGCACCGCCCGGGGTCGTGGCCGAGCCGCTCGATGCCGAGTTGACGCTCTGGCTCATGTCGTTCGGCTCGGAGTTGCCGTTGCGCGAATCTGCAGGCGAGAAAACGAGAATGCATATAGTTAAAATTGACGGATGATGGATATAGGTGACAACGTGTAAAAAATGAAAGTTCCATGTAATCGAAGATGTAATAAAAACATTTTACCGGAATACTCTACTCGAATAAAATAATCGAGCCAAAGGTAAATTACAGGGAGATCCAGTTTCATATTTGCTTGTCGAATTCCGTGGGCATCGTCGCCTGTATTTCAATTTCGAATAAAATATAACGCGGAAGTTCTCCGGTGATTTTTTCATTAGTTGGGTTACATCAACTCGGGGGATTGGGATATTATCAACTCGGCCATGTTATTTATTAAAACCGTTACTTTGTTGCCTGTCGAAGACGTTATGATGTATAGTTATTAAATTCTGTTTACAAATCTGATCAGATCGGCTCTGCTGTCTATACATATGTTGACAAATAAGTCGGTGAGCTTGGTGTATACATACGTTGTATACGTGTAAATTTATATCTATAAATTAATTTTATTATAAATAAAGGTATTATAAATAAATGTTATTATAGAAATAGATATTATAAAAAAGGAATTATAAAAATTTGACTTTATAAAAAAAAAATTATAAAAAAAATTTTATAAAAAATGTCCCCCCACCTTTTATTGCTCCTGAAATGATTTTTGAACACCAATATGCTACAATTAATTAATGCAGAGGTGATGTGAACAGAGTACCCAGATGCTATTTCCACGAATTCACAGTGTACATTGAAGCCGCATAGCGCACTCAAACATTCACACACATACACGCACACACATGCTTTGTAGCTTTTACCAACGTGTAATCGTCAGCGTTTAATTAGGTAATCAAGATATTCGAGCGTACACACATAGTATATGCGGCTTGGGCTTTATAATATACAGCATGTACGCATATAAGTGTTGTATATACCACCGCTTTGGCGTATATACGAAGAGAGAACACCGGGCGGGTGTATGCGTGTATGTGCGTGCGCGATTCTGTATGATATATACGAATAATAGCTATTACCTATTACGTTATTAGCGCTAATTATTTTAATGAAGTGCCGGGCACGCGCTATAATCTATTCATGCCTCGTATTATATTCGCAGTGTGCATTTGTGCGTCCCGAGAGTTCGTTCGTTCGTTGGTTCGTTCGTACGAGCTATATGAGCGCGGCTACGCGCGGAGAAATTGCAATAAGCGGGCGCGTATAGGCTATTATTTAATACCTAATAAATACATTAACGGCCGAATGACGCGCGCGCGAGCGATCGGCCTCTCCTGTATAATGCACAGACGAAAAATAGTTTTTTTAGCTTCTTTTTTTTTCTGCTTTTCTAAATTGTGCATATACACGCGTGTCGAGCGTACCGAACGAGCTCGTACATACGTACACCGTTTTGGTGTCAACGGCGTTCAGATCTACGAACGGTGATAAAGAGTCACGCCGGTGGAGTCACGATTGCCTTTTTTTAGCTCGAATAATAACGTACTCGTGCGTCGGAGAGGAAAAAAAATACACAGGAAAAGAGCGAAAATGAATATTGGAGCTGGAACATGCGAGGTGTAAAATTGTATGCCATGGACTTGTTTTGAGTCATGACAAATGCATCGGTCTGTAGGTGCAGATGGAAAAACAAAAATGAAGGAAATATGAATAATAATGGAAATTACAGGGAAATCTGTGCTTGAATCGAAACTTTGGTGACCAATTATCTTGTGCGTCAAATTTTTTTCTATTTTTAAATTCTTGGGTTTTCGAAGTATGATTTGACGTATCTTGTCTAAGCAAGCATATATTCTTTTTGATTTTTTTTCATCGTGCATAGAGTAGATAAAGGAATTTAGTCATTTTCTCTTTAACCGTTAAGTTTTTGTATTTTGAAGAGCATACATCAACGGCAAAATTGAGATAAAACCGCGAGATAAAAGAAATAAAATACGAAAAAAAGTTCAGTATCTGATTTATTCTGTCATTATATAGAATTTCCAAAGTAAAGCTCTTTAAATTACCAATGGGCTAGGCCCAAAATTGTGTGATAGAGCAGTCCATTCAGTAGCCAAGAAAAAATGTATGAGGAGTTCAAGAACGAGATTTCCTGTGTTCAAATTATTCATGCCTCGGGCTCATTTTGTATACAAGATTATACAGGTTTCGATAGTAATTAGTGTTACTTTTTGTATTTCGCTACTGTAATACGCATTTTTGACACTAAAATTTCGAAGCGCGATAATGATTGACTTATTGCCATATTATATTCATGGTACTCACCAGTGAGGGTCGAGGAGGTGAGATTCCCCGAGGACGAGGTATTGACGCTGCTGACGTTGATTCTGGACGACACCGGCGAGTTGGCGTTCAATTGCTGCTGCTGCGTCGACGAGGTCTGGCCACCGTTGCTCCCCATACCAGCTGTGGCGCCGTTGGCCGGTGACAGGGCGCTGGCGATGCCGTTGCCCGTGCCACCGCTGCTACTGTTGCTGACGATTCCGCCGCCGTTGCTCAACTGTTGCTGGGCGGCAGCTGCGACGGCCGCAGCCGCGGCTTGTGGACCCACCAGGCCGGGCGGTACGACGCCGCCCTGCTGCTGGGCCTGGTGCTGCATCTGGTAGTTCCACGCGAGCAGCATCAGTTTTAACTTGTCCGGATCCTTCATGAGTACGCCTGTTTGGGAAAATTAAATGATGCAACTCGATGTATATTTGCGATGACGATACGGAATCCCTGGTAGAAATACTCAATATTTTTTGGCTTGTTTTTAGCGAACTAATAATAATAATTCCTCGAAATATTCAATATCATATACGTCCGTGCAAACGTGACGAGCTGGCGGCACCAGCCCAGCCTCTTCGCGCGAAGTAGTGCCCAACGGCGGTTCCGCGGGGTTCAAACAGGGGCAGAACGAGAAGACGATAATATATGTAACCACGCCAGATATCACAAATGTACTAAAATACATACTAAAATAACAAAACAAAACTTTTTGCCGTGCTTTGATTCATGTGACATTTATACAATTATTTTGACTTTGCCACTTGCAGATTTACAGATTTAAAGGTACTCGCCATCTAGTGGCAGAGACTCAAAATGGTATTATCGTATTCAAAGTGGTTGAAAACTGGCCTAATATTTATTGAAACATTTAAACGGTCATTTTCAGACTATTGGAAGTGCGATCAATATTTTTAAAATAATTGTAAACGATAAATTGCCAAAAATAAGCCAATTAATGTTTTTAAACATTTCGATTTCTACCAAGGATCGATGAATTTTGTTTTTTGTTTTATTTATTCGTTGCTGTTCATACGGTCGCACGAGTTGTATCCCCTATACAACGACTATGACGTAGAGCAGTCGTGCATCAAATCGAACGCAAACACTTTTGCCTTTCGAGTTAAAATCCTTCGAATCTGTTGTACGTGCCGAAAAGATCGAACGAAAACACCTCGAATGCGCGAGTCAATAAAATAGAGAAGTCGATCGTCGATTAACTCTACGGGTCAATAATTACAATAACAGAATCTTTTGCACCTCGAGACCACGCGAGAACCCGACTACATTCGTACAACCATGACACTTTTCAATTTAACGTGAGAACGGCGTGCAGGTAAAAAATCGATTATCCTGTTATATACATGGCGCGGGCGAAAACAAAAGGTAGAATGGAGCCGAGCTTATTAAAGGCACAGGTGTGCGCGCGATCAAGTATATATGAGTATAGTAATAGAAATAGTCACGTTCCGAGAGTTACAATAAGGATAGAATATAATAGGCAAAGTGTGCAACTTATCTATATACGTATACTCACTCGAATAATGGTCGTCCTCTGATATGTCAGATGGCTCTGGAGTCGATATGTTCTCCTGCAACAGACATAAAAACAATGGAACTTAGATTATAATTTATTCGCACGATGAAAAAAGGATTGAAAAAAATGTTTTCTCATTAAAACGTATTATATTATTATATTATACTCAATCATCTTGCAAGTTTTCAGGGACAGCTCGAAGAATAGATATTATTATATCGAACAACTAATATATAAAGCTGAACACGAAGCGCGAAGGGCAGGGGACCTCGAGCGGTTGTAGCTGATGATTGTGGCAAGCCACTTAACACATTCATCTCTCTCGAGCTCATGGGTTTATAATATGGGCGCAGCATTCCTTCCAGACACCTTTTCCTTATTGGTTATTTTACATCGCTTTACGTATTTGGGGCAAATTTTCTGAACAGGAAAAATAGACTGAATGGTTGATTTTCCATTTTCGAAATCAGTATTGAAGTTAAAGTGAAATACAGCGAAATCCGCTTATTATGGCCACGTCGGGACCAAGGCTTTTGGCCATATTAAACGACTGGCCATAATGTACGGCGGACAATTATTATATTTATTTGATTATTGTACATACAAATTTCGGCCATCGACTAACCGAAATAATCGTTAATTTTTTTTCCCCGATTATTTTTAGTAACAATTGTGTTAATACAATTTTCATATGAATAATGAGTTGTAAAATTATCTGCATAAAACTGTACACTAACGAACATTTACAAACCATTTTTTTTAAAACTTTTCCAACATCAGCATCGTTTCCATTTCTTTGTACACCTCGATCGTCATTAGCAATAGCAGAATTTTCTAGACCACTTCTGTCTGATAGTATATTATAAAGGGTTTTCAGACAAATATCAAAGTTCTTAGCTATTTGCCGTTTATGTAAAGATGAACTATCGTGCTTTTTCAATATTTTGTACCTATCTTCGATTGATAATTTTTTCCCTCTCCATGGTGAAAATTTCTTGTCTGTTACAATGTTTATAGATCGATGCCGAATTCAAAACTAATGTAAATGTTTACGTTATTAGATATTTGAACATGATTTCCGAACTATGTTTGGCCAAATTCACCGACAGAGTGCCTATTATAACCGACTGATTTTATGTATATTTACATCGATTGGTACCGAGATCGAGGGGTTGGCCACATTAAACGGCTGGTCATATTATCCGTGGACATGATGCAGATTCCACTGTATCTGACAATTTTAAAAAAAGATCGTGTGACTTTTTCAACATTGTTTTAGATAGAGCCAATTGATCTCTCCGAATTTTATTAAAGCGATAATGCACCCTAACTCATAACAGCACCAGCACAATAACAATCGTTTCGCAACATATTATGGAGGATCAGTAAGTTGTGAGTGCAAGCATGCGAGACAAGTGCGAGTGGATGCAGCCAATTAATATTATGAATTCTCTTCAGAAACTATACAATATATGGAAAATCTATGTTAATCTTTGCTCACATGAGCCCTACCCTCGTTCAACTATGAATTAAATTTTTACATAAAATCAAATCGAGTATTTAAATGATATATTTATGTCAATTTGAAAAAAAAAAATTTTTGTACCATCAAATCATAATAATGAATATCGAGCGAGTATACGGACACTTCCTTGCGTGCATTTTAACAATATTTAACTTAGAAAGAATATAAACGATCGGTTGAAAGAAGAATTAATCGCTTGTAGTTGTAGCGACAGTGACATTTGTCTAATAGCGTACAGAACACCCGCGCAAAACGAGAGGCGCATGCAATTTTGATAGTAAATACCTAAAAGGAATGATGTTATATTATAGTGGCGTCAAGGCCTATAACTAGGCTAAAATTGAAAAGAAAACTACGGCGAATTGCGTTACGTACGCATACGAAAAAAAGCAGCATCATAGGAAGACGTTCTGCTGTGAATTATGATTGTCGTCGTAGTTGTCGACGTCGTATAGGAGACACATAGCTCTTATAATATGCGCTTGCGTAAGCTCTCCCCGTGCCGGCCAAGTTTTATATATTTTGCCTCGCTCTTCGCCGCCGCGTGTGTATACATGTACGTGTGGTTTTCATGTGTGCAGCATACGTATATAAGAGAACATTGCGCGACCCGATATATTCTTGCAAGCTATCTCAATGGAAAAACTCACAGCAGCAGCAGCAACAGCAATACGCAGCGGTCTTATGCTACACAGTGGCGTAAATAAATTGCGTGCGAGCTCGTGCGACAATCGAACTGCGCAAGCTTTCGTAATAGCACGCATTGGCCGCGCTTTGATACGTACTATATATACTCACAGTTTGATTGATCAAGTCGTGGGAATAACATAACGACTAACGCCGATATTTTCTCGTAATGTCGTATACGATTCCGAGCAAAAGCACGATCGTCACGAAAATTTAATGCCTTTTCTGTTTTTTTTTTATATATTACGTGGCCTCGACGCCCATCGCAAGTGGAAGTGAAGTTGAAAAATAAAGAAGGAAAAATAGTCAGTACGTCGGTAATTTCTAATCATATCAGGACGGGTATGTACTCATGCATGCATGTATGTACGCAGCTTCCTCACCGAGAACGCTGCAATTGTCGCTGCAGCCGCATTTGGTCTCTCTCTCACTCACTCACTATTTCTCTCTCTCTCTCTTTCTCTGTGGCTCTCTCGTGAGCGCGTCCGAGGAAGGAGAGTCAGCTAGGCGCGTGCAAAACTGCAAATGTGCATTGCCCTCTGCTATACATTAAACGTACAAGGCACGCATATTCCCCTTTCAGCTTGACTCATATGCTTTTTCTTTCTCTCTCTCTCTCTCTCACTTCTGTGAGTGAGTGAGAGCAAGTGTGGTGCATATGTGTGTGTGTGTGTGAGTGTGTGTGTGCGACTTTTATATACACACACAGGCTTGCTTGCGCGCGACCGGCGTGCAGTTCACCTACGCGATATCGTAACTCGCGCGCGCTCGCTCGACTTAGCCCATATAGTTCTCTTTCTCCTTCGCTCGCTTCGCTTCCGGCGGATGTACCCTGATAAATGGGGAATCCTCTCCGTGGCCGAGCCATATAGCAGCGAGAGTGTACGTATATACCGAGTATATGGCATATACGTACACACCGAGAAACGCTGCACCTTTTTCTTCGTTCTCCCTTTTGCTGCTGCTGCCTTTTGCTTCTTCATCCATCCAACATACATCTATCATCGTCGCGGTCGTCGTCGTTGTGGTCGTCGTAGTCGTCGTTATATTGCTTCCTCATAGAGGAAGCTTTGTGACGGACCGATTTTCGACTTTCATAACTAATAATCGTAGAGTACTTTTACAAATATATTCTTAAACTAG
>CACVKI010143187.1:0-47497 GCA_902732785.1 Trichogramma evanescens | reverse complement strand
CTTCGTTAAGATCCACGTGACAATAAGTATTAAATAAAATAGTTGAAAGATTATATGATAAAATTATATGTACATCACGCCAGTGTGATAAAGATTATTTGACAACATGGAATGATATCTATTTGTAATTTAGACGCACAACGTCGGGAAAGAACTCAATCGCCAAACAAAGAAAAAAATGAGCGCGAGACGTAAAAGTTACTTCAAAATTAATATCCAGAAAATTTATTCTTAGTCTGTTATATTTACTTTTGATAATTCTTTTGAAAAACAAAATAGGCTAAAAAATTTCTCAAAGAAATCGTCGTCATACCTAAAATTTTAAATTGCTTTCAATGCTTCGAAAGAGAATGTATAAACAGATAAATCATTAACTTATTCGTAAACAATATGATTATTAACGATTTTGACTCTGTCCTTTGGATACATGGATCGTGTTAGTGGTAAAAACAAATTAGTTTGAATGTTGTATTTCCCAACGAATCAAGTCATAATAACGGAAAAAATTTACTCTTTTAATTTTTGTGGCACTAAATAGAATGATCGATTGTTTCATTTAATTCAGACACTGAAATGGAAAATAGAGATAAAAACCCCGAGGAAGATGTCTTAGAAAATAATTCAAGTGAACAGGATACCATTCTTACAGACGACAAACAAAGCATTAGTGTTATTGACCAGGAGACAATCACACTGGAATCAAGCATGACAACACACCGAGAAACAATTCATGATAAACAAAAAGATTATGTATGCGACAAGTGCGAAAAGAAATATTAGTTCCGAAGTCTTTTGAGTAGACACCAAGTATCAGAACACAAAGGCCGCAAAGATTATGCGTGCGACAGCTGCGAGAAGAAATTTGTGAAAAAATCGAGTTTGTTTACGCACCAAAAATTGGCACACAAACATCGTGAAGATTTCACGTGCAAAAAGTGCGAGAGTAAATTTGAAAATAAATCAAATTTAGTCAAACACCAAAAAATATTCCACGAAGTTTTCAAAGATTACTTGTGTGAAATGTGCGCGAAAAAATTTGGAAATAAACATAGTTTGTTCATACATATAAAGACAGTTCATGAGGGTCCTAAAGATTTTGCATGTGATATGTGCGGGAAGAAATTTAGAAAAAAAGCGCAACTGCTTTTTCATCTGAAGACAGAACATCACGACTTCAAAGATTACTCACGTGACAATTTCGAGAACAAATATAGAAGTAAATCACATTTATCGAACCATCAAAAAACAACACATGAAGGTCGTAAAACTTACACTTGCCACAAGTGCGAGACAAAATTTGAGAGAAAATTGCATTTGCTTATCGATCAAAGGGCAGTACACGAATGTCACAAAGATTTTACATGCGACGTATGCGAGAAAAAATTTGCCACTTATGGAGAACTTTGTATGTTCTGAGAGGAAAGTAGAAGTTATGGGATTTACATAACTTTGAATTAAATGTTGAGTGTTGAATGTTGAAACAAAATTTCATCATTTACGGCTGCATAACCAACCTAAGTTCAGCGAACAAAAACTTTCTTGCCACTTCGTTTGAATGAGCTACCTTTTTGCTTCTTCGCTCGAGTTAGATACCTTTTTGCCACTGCACTCGAGTTAGATACCTTTTTGCTACAGAACTGAAACAGATACCTTCCTGCGCTGGGGCGACGATACATGCTCCACACGCCGAAATGACCGCACCGATCAGCAAATATATATTCACGGATGCTCTCTCGCTTTTTGTCGCCTATGTGCACTTCAAGCTACATACACACACGCATACATACGTATATATAAAAAATACACATAGATATATAGAGTCGATCCCACAGTGCAAACACACATGCAAGTGCAGAGAGAGAGAGAGAACAGAGACAGACAGCCACCGTCATCGTCGTCGTCGTCGTCGTACGTGTGCATATATATACTTATTTGCTACGCTATAAAGCGCAGTGGCATCGCCACGGCTGTGCTGTGCCGCCGGACTGGAAATCCCTTTGGGCGCTTGTTATAGAGAGAGAGTCGAGCTCCTCGTTGCGCTATGAGACTTTTTTACCGCCGTTGCTTCTCTCTCTCTCTCTATCTCTCCTTTTCTTTTGTTTTAATTGGATGTCAGACTCGAAGCCGCTCGCGCTCACTCCAAACTCCGTATTATATATATATAGTGTATATAGCAGTCTAGTTGTTCTCTCACTGTCTCTCTCTCTCTCTCTTTCTGCGTCGAGGTGCGAAATTGCGTTCCGCTCGGCGGAGATTCTATACACTGTACTGTGTACAACAAGAGAGAGAGAGAGAGAGAGAGGAGAGATAGCGTCTTTTGTTGTTCCGCGCGCGGATACGGCAGCAGTACACTAGTAGTGTGTGTATGTATAAAAGAAAATATATGTGCTCGACTCGACGCGTATGTATACGTACACTTAAATAGGAAAAAAAAGTACGAAAGAAAGAGAGAGAGAGGAAGATATCTCAGGGCGAACGCGCGACTTTTACGACGTCGAGCGCGAGAGGCTGTTTGCGATTTTTTTTTTTTTTTGTTAACCCCAACTGCTCGCGTCATTAGTGGACATATATATAGGTGTACTACGTGTCGAATAAGGAGCAACGCACGGAGGAGCCTGGTGCACACCATTTTCCTTTCTTTCTTTTTTTCGGAAGAACTCGAACGCGCAGAGGAATGCCATGCGTTATATACAAATGGCATACAGAGAGATATGCGTGCGAGCTCGAAATGACTAGGCACGAGTGCATTTACATTTGTGTGTATGTGTGTATAACATTTCAAGTCTGTGTGTGTGTGTGTGTGTGTGTGTGTGTGTGTGTGTGTGTGTGTGGCTCGGAGCTCGGAGCTATGTGAGCAGCAATTGGAATTGGATCGACGCGGTGGCTTGGCCGCCGCTGCTGCTGCTGCTGCTCTGGCCATCGGTAAAACGAGAGAAAGAGAAATAGAGAGGTGGGGGATATACGATGCGCTTCTATGGGCGAGGCTCCGCCCAGTCGAGCTGCCGTGCCACGCCCACCACCATTGCCTCATAACCGGTATATATACACACTATCAAGGAGGAGAAGTGGGGAGGGCAGATATAGACACTTCCACCTCCAGTACCGTGGCCGTCGCAGCCGCTAAACCGTCGTCGAAACGCCGAGTTTCGCGCGGGCCATATTTTATATAATAATAGTATACGAGGCGCATCGCGCACACGGCTCTTCTTCTCGGAGCTCTGGATGCAGCCTATATAGACCGAGAGAAAGAGAGAGAGAGAGAGAGCCGTGGGGCTATTGTGTGTGTATATAGCTCGAGCTGCTCGAGCCGCCGAAAAACCCGACCGCTACTGTTGTGTGTGCCCAGTGCATAGTGGCGAAAATTTAGTATAGTCGCTCGTCGTTGTGTCTCGTGACGGTCGCCGTTGAAGTTTTATTATTTATTATTATTAAAACAAAAAAAATAAACATAAAAAGATAGAAGAATCAAGTGCGATCGTCTCTTGTTGTTTGTCGGTTCGTTCGACGGTTGGTTGGTTGTTAGTTTTTTTGCTGTCGTTTAATTGACGAGACAAAAGTTTGTGGCAGCTGCATTTGTATATACACGATCGTCGTATATGCAGTTGGTTGAGTGGGGCCGGCGACGGCCAGTTGTAGTATACAGAAAAAGAGAGAGAGAGACTGCTCGACTGCTTCAAGTGTGCCACGGTGTGAATAATTAATTTTAAATATATATTAATTGTTGAGAAAAGAAATCAAAGGACTCGGATTTATCCTCCTTGTGCTGCGATCGTGTGAGATGAAAGAGAAAAGAGCGACGATGTGCTGGTCGATCGAGGACCACGACGACGAGTCCGGATCATCATCATCATCATCATCATCATCATCGTCGTGTCATCGGCCAATTACAGCTTCTTCATGTTGTTCTCGGTGGCAGCGGATGCTACTAAAGTGAACGCAATCACCTCTTCTTTGAAAAAAGCAATCCTTTTTCACGAGAAGGTGAGTGTCAGATTTGAAAAAAAAAAAAAAAAAGCTAATGAACGAAACTGTCGAATATGATGGAAATATCGAAAGCGATCGACATTCGCACGCGGCGAGCTCGCAGAAAAGCCTGTTATCGCTTATCCCCAAGTATAATCGCGTTCACAGCGGGCCCTTTTTTAACTCTCCCCCGACTTCTACATAACACGACTAATATAACGATATAAAGGACACAAACGACTCTGTATTAATATCCATATATAATCGAGTCAATTAAATTTGCCGCTCTCGTGCCCGTCACCGTCGTGCAGTCGACGCGCCGGCAGGGATTTATGTGATATCAAAAGAGGGATATGTCGATTATAATGTATAGACACCACCGACGCAGCGGCATCGCACGCCTAAGTGGCCTTTGATAATAGCTATAAGCTGTATTCTCGACCGATCGACCGTGACAACTATATTATACACGATCGTTGCGTCGGTGATTTTTCCGCGATGGCGTAGTATTATTATATAATGGAGCTGCGCTCGAGGCAATTGTATTATATTATGTGTAGAATTTCACGGTCACATTTACGCAGTGAAAAATAGTTAGCCTCGTCTTTTGCTATACTCGTACGAAATGGTACGCACGACACGTGCTGCACAGTCCGATAATTCGATGCGGTCGCAGCGGGTTAACTATGCAACTACGAAGTGCCATGAATAATACAAGTCGTACTAATGCCGTCGCCGATATAGTAAGAAGAGGTACGCGTGAACGAGGAAAAATTTGATAGATCCTTAAAGTTTATTCTTCGTTTTGGCTGACGGATAGATGTGTCTTGACGTTACAGAAAGATTTATTGCGAGAAATTAATTAAAAACTATTGGAAAGCATGATACAAATTACGGTACATTCATATAATTATAGTCTATTTTCCTATCGATCGAGTTTGTGTAGTTTTAAGTAGAAAATATAACAATTTTTTTCTATTACTGTGGAAAAAGTGTACAAACAGTATCATTTTCATAACTCTGAATTTTCGAAAATATCTATGATCCATTCTTAAAATTGTTTACGCGCTGTACATGGTAAGAATTAAGGATTTGATCCTGTCAGAAAATATAAGTATCGACATTTCGAAATTCGTCTTGAATTTTAAACACGATTTCTCTCGACCGAAGCTATATACGTCGTATTTTGATTTTTGAGTTTATCGATTTCATCGACAGATGGAGCATCTTAAATCCGCAAGCGACAAAACAAGTTACGAATTGGTATATAAACAATCAAAAATTCGAAAATTATTAGCCTTCTCGCTCAGTTAAATTTTTGTTTCTTCATTTTAAAACGAACTAATAGCGTATATTGAGATATTTAAAGAAGAGCGAAATAAATATGCGAAGAAAATATTGCAAAAGTATAATTCTAGTAGTGAGTTTATAACGATCGCTTATTACAAGCCCATAAACATCCACCCTTCTAAATACTAGCGTAGCGATCCGTGGCATTGAAAAATAAATGTATATTCTCAACTTTGAAACCCGTCGATCGCGTTCACGTATACGCATCGCTCGTTGTTTCGCCGTGGGAAATCAACTGCCGCACACTTGCGCAGCTCGCGCGATAATATAAATCGACGCAAAATTAATACCGCTAATAAGAGTCAATGAAAGAAAAGAAAATAAGAGAGGCCGCCCAAGAATTTACATCAATCTAATATCTGCGTACAGGCCTATTTGAAGCCGGTCACGGATTATTAAATATTTAACGTCGATGTACATCGTACAATATAATACGATACAATCGAAGTGCCTCGCGCCCGGCCATGCGTGTATTATACGCGCGGTATAAGTAAGCCTTTTACACATATAGCTTGAATGTAAGGGAAAAAAAGTATCGATACACAGCCTACCCTCCTCGGCGTGGGCTCTCGACACAACACACGAGTATTATAAACAAAAACAGAGCGGCTCGAGTCGATAACGCACGACGCATTGCCTCGCATACATCAAGTGGCAAAACACGTACATTATATACTCGACGCGATCGGGACGGAAATTAGCGAACAATTAATCGTTTTCTTGGAGGGCCTCGGCGCGCAAAACTCTTTTATATTCGACCGCGCGTACTCGAAAAAGAGCCACTCGTAGCGATATTTTTGTTTTCTTCGTCTTTCGATCGTTTAGTTCGGGTGCATGCATTGCACTTGAGCGATACAGGGTCCTTTAACGTCGATAACACACAACACAACGGCTCCTCGAAAATCAAGCGTACACACACAAACACACGTGGTATGGTTACGAGCGTTAAACGGTCATTTTTTATTCATATAATTATTATTACTCGACAATGTCAGCCGAGCTCCGACGACAAAAACTTCATCTCTTTTTCTTTTCTTTTCTTCTTCTTTTCTTTTTTCAAGCAACAATAATATAATAATAACGGAATAATATAATAATTCGGGCTTTAATAACGTTAACCCTCGCGCGCATGGCTTCGTTATGTATGCGTATATACACACTCGACGCACTCGAGAAAAACAGCAGCAGCAGTTGAATATTCAAAAACGTGTACACACGCGCACATGCACACGGCGATTAATAAACTCTCTCGATGCTAATCGCCGCTCGTTTATATATTTATAAGATAATGAAAAAATGTTTTGCCGTTCTGGGGCACTCGATTTTTTTTGCTCCGCTCTGCTCTCGGCTCTCTGCTTCGTTTTTAATTATTCATCACGTGTGCATGTAGGTACTCGTGAAAAAACCGATCGTGTTCGTATATGTACTCGAGCGAGAGCCTAGCTCAACGATAAATTGGCTATTTATATACATGGCTCCTCGATATAGGTACTCGTGTGCGCAGGTAACATCCATATATTTTATGTACGAGAGAAAAAAGAAGAAGACGAAAACTCGGGCCCGAAAAAAATGATGATTATTTAGTAGTAGATCGACGTAGCGACGATCATCCGCCGTATAAGAAAAGAATATGTGTATAGAAGGGAGAAAGTCGAAGGAGACGTCTGTGCATGTGTATACGCGCATTATTACGCTACTTGATTTTGCTTTTGGCCGTTTTCCAGCTGCTGCAGTTACAATGCGTGTGTGTTTACACGGTATATATATATGTTGTAAGGGATTTCAAGAGCGAGCGCAGCTACTCTCTCCGACGAAGAGAATGAATCGCGCAGTGTAGTGGCACAATTACGCCTGTCTCGCGGCTTATCGTTATATTATAACGTTCGCGCGCGAGAGAAAAAAAAGAATATAAAAATGTATACGTATATAGAGTAAAAATAAAAATAAAGTAATTTTTGCAGCCCATTTTGCGCGCAGCTTTGACGACGACTATATATCTCAGCGCGTGTAATTTAACGCGCCTACAGTGTGTATACGCGTGCGTGCGCGATGGTAGTCGTCGTCGTGGCGTTGAAGATGCCTCTCTCTCTCTCTTGAGAGGTGGCATAGCAAGTGTATATATGTATATCACATCTACCCTTTTTCCGCGCGCGCACTTTGAAGTAGAGAGACTAGCTTGCGCGCGCGTTGTGATAACATCTTAGGTGTGTGTGTGTGTGTGTGTGTGTGTGTGTGTGTGTGTGTGCGTTACAGCGCGAGCGCATATATTCGCTATATACTATGGCTTTCCTTTTCATCGCCTCTCGCGACGACGAAGACGACGACGAGGCAACTACAACGACGTTTCTCTCACTTTTGATGTCTTTAAAAAAACCCAGAAGCAGCAGCAGCAGTAGAGAGCAGCAGCGATACACCTACGTATCATCTTCGCGTTATTTTTTTTTTTTTGCGCCACACCTACACACATCCACCCTCGCGCGTTTCGTTTGTTTCGCGCTTTATTTTTATACCTCCTTCTTTTTCTTCTTCTCTTATTTTGCTTTTTTTTTCTCGCGCCACTCGACAGCGGCAGAAGCAGCAGCAGCGAGGGAAAATTTGCCCCGAAGATTCGAAACTCTAATTACGTGTGTGTGTGTGTGTGTGTGCGGTGCTAGCTGCGATCATTAGCGTGTATATACGTTTTGTACGCGCTGCGCGTTCTCGCGGTTGCGTGTGTACACGGATATATAGTTGCTTACGAGATGAGTAGAAAAAGGAAAAAAGGAAAAGAAAAAAAAAAGAAAATATGCCCGTGACGAACTTATATATTCGTAAATATATATAAAATTTGCAATCGAAGAAATATATACGAGTGCAGTCGCGCGCGTAATATATGCATACGACAAACAAATTGGTCTCTCTCTCTCTCTCTCTCTTACCATATCCCTTAATACACATACATATACGCATACATACACACACCCTCGCACACGGGTCGCGCCGAGGCAGTTGTGCTCTGCGCATTAGTATAGCGCAGTGCAGCGTACACACAATAATCTACGAGCCGCATCTCTCTCTCTCAACGCGCTCCTTGCGGGCCGCAGGAATTAAGCAGCAGCAGTAGTAAGGCGTGCACCGCGCACAGGGGTAAGCTTGAAATTAATGCGCTACTTCCTCTCTCTCTCTCTCTCTCTCTCTTTCTCGAGCGAGCTATACGGCCTGCTGCCGCTGCCACTCCGTGTATGTGTTGGCCTCGCGGCGAGCGAGCGAGCTGAAACATATAGCCACACGTCGCACAGCGCGCGAAATGCAGCTTGCCGATTTATGTACTTACTGGATTTTAGCATATATACGTAGCTAAGGAGAGAGAGAGAATCGCATTATTATAATTGCACACCCTTTGCGTGTGTATACGTAACTTGACGTTTCTCGATTTTAACTTTTATTATCATTATCATTATTATTATTATTGCTATTTCGCGCGGGGTGGAATTCCCACGCGTATATTATTGCGCACGCGTTACAATACGTCGATAATAATTGCGATGATCGATAAAACAATTTGTAGCCGATACACGTATCGTCATTATTATAGATGTACTTGCGACCGCAACTAGAATTATACTTTTAATATTTTCTTCTCACTCGCGTTGTGAAATCGGTCATCAATTTGGTCATACCCTATATTTCGCTCTTCGCTATAAATACCTCCATGCATACTATACTAATAGTTAGTTGAAAGGGAAGAAATATCATTAGCTGACGTGTGTTAATAATTTTCGAATTTTTGATTGTATATATACCAATTCGTAACTTGTTTTGTCGCTTGCGGATTTACGATGCTCCATCTGTCGACGAAATTGATAAGCTCAAAAATCAAAATACGACGTATATAGCTTCGGTCGAGAGAAACCGTGTTTACGATTTAAGACGATATAAATCATGAAATTTAGCAGTTAGCAGCTATATATAATACTAATTCGTGTCCTGCCGCACAAGAACGCGTTACACATAATAAACGGGTATACTGCTCAAGGCTCGCGCAAAATTATGATGTATGTATACGTACACCATGCAGTCGTTATATAGCTCTTTTCGCAGCCACACACACACACACGCACGCACGCATGGGTGCAATGATATATATTTAATAAACGCGTAGTGTGTTGCAGCAGACAGAGAGAGAGAGAGAGAGAGAGAGCTTTATGTGCAGCGTGACGACGCGTGATTATAATGCATATATAAGCTGCTGCGCGTGCGTTGCGTGTGTGCGGCCAGCGGGTACTGCATTTTGCATACGAAACGAGGCCCCGCGCAGATCATCTCGACGAATGATCTCGTCATTGGCTTAATGAAGTTGGAATCGTGTACGTGCGCGCATCCACACCCCACACGCGCGGCTTATAATATAACGTTTATGCACGCTGCACTGCATTAACGCGTTTTAACGCGCGATGATGATTATTGTTTTCGTGCCTCGTACGAAGGCGGCGGTCGGCCGCATTTAATGACGATAATTCAAATCCTCTCTGC
Organism: Trichogramma evanescens; assembly: GCA_902732785.1. Lineage (NCBI taxonomy): Eukaryota > Metazoa > Arthropoda > Insecta > Hymenoptera > Trichogrammatidae > Trichogramma > Trichogramma evanescens. Next base: position 37,672 of record CACVKI010143187.1, on the reverse strand, counting down.
GAATATTATGCATTATGCGAACGAGGGTCGGCAGCGGCTTCGATCGAGTACATTATATGTATCGCAACACGCACCCGATCGCATCGCGCTTCCGATCGATTTATATTATAATGATAAACGAGCCGATCGACGCGTGCGACGGGGCCACCGCGCGGGTTAGATGAGACGGTCCCGCCGCCGCCGCCGCCACCGCCGTTGCGAATATACAATATTATATTATTGCGCGCATTTACGTATCTATTGTATATGCAGCGCTGACCTATAGGAAATTGCCATTGCCGCACCGACATCCGGCCACGCGTCTACACGCACACAGCGACTTTCCTCGAGATTTCCGTCCATCCTGTATTACTCGTATAGCGTTTGCATACTCGAGCCTGTGTGCTACAAGCTTACGAGCTACGAGGGTGGCCTCACCTGTACGCGTGGATATAGCCCTACTATACACAGCAGCATCCCCCGCCCCGGTATAGAGAGCAGCAAAAAAAAAAAGGTCTCGACGCCACACACACACACACACACACACACACGTGAGATACGTATCATCGTCTCTCTGTCTCCTATATATCAAGCTATCAGGATATCAGGGACGTGCTGATACGGCGTAGATAGGCGTGTGCGCCTATACAGAGAGAGAGATGAGTCGAGCGAGGCCAGCAGCAGCAGCAGCTCGGTCTCCGGGTTCTATTATAATATAAGCTCGATCGTAATGTAATATTTAAAAGGTAATTTCAGGGTTCTGTTTGCTCGTCGCGAGCGAGACGAGCATATATATAGCTGCTGCGTTCATTCATACGCACGGGTTCAGGGTGCACTACTGCGAATACAGATAGAGAGAGCCGCACTTTTGTGTTGTCGTCTATATGTATATGATCGCTTGTGATGTGTATTAATATAGACAGATAGACGCGTACGGGGCCAAAAAAAGCACACGCATACGATATTCATCGTATATACACGTGATATATTCGATGCGATGCTCGAGACGAGATATCGGTCGCTCGGATTAATTTCTGTGCGTATTATTATACATGGATTAAATATATTCAGAAACACTAAGGGCGAGGCGAATAATTAATGACCGTCGCCGCTGCTGCTCCGAATCAATTTGCCTCGTACTACCGCTACTACGCGCAGAGATATATCGAGGTCGAGAATATAATGGTAGGAGGAGGAGGATGCACCGCTTGCGCGCAGTATCGAAAACACCATCGGTCGCGGTGCACACATGCCCTCTTGCGCCCCGCGCCGTCGGATGCTCATTGCTGGACGACAGCCGAGGCAGCGAAGCAGGTGCAGTTTGCATTTCGCTGCTGTTACATATGCATCGTATAAAGCGCGTAGGCGGCTGTAAATGCATAATATATTTCGATCGAGGTCGCGTGTGTAAGAAAGGAAGAGGAAGAAAAAAAAAACAACAACAACAACGAAAAACATCGGCGAGAGCGAGACAATTCGAAAAATTAGTCCCGACGCGACAATAATACAATACGTATCGTATGTTGCGAGCTGACCAACGCAGGCATTTGCATTTTAGGTAATTAGCCGGCCCCGCAATACGCATACCTCACGCGTATAATCGAGCTTAGCTCGGACGATGTATTTTATCTTCTTCTCTTTCTTTTTTTTTTTCAACACCTCGTTACACGCTCGTAGCCGGAATGATTTACGACTCTTCCTCGGGGTGTGTGTGTGCAGCACCTTTGGGATCGATGCCGGTACACACAAGTATATACCATAATACCATACCTACTACTACCTGTGCGCGCCTCTAAAACGTCGTAATTTTGCGCGAAAGCCCGTTACGCAATTGTGGACGTCCGCCCCCGCTGCACTGCACTGCGCTGCGCTCGAGGGGTTAAAAAGCTTGAAGCTAGTATACGAGCCGTCGACAATTTCCATATAGACAAGCGTAAGCGCGCAAAAGAGAGAGAGAGAGACAGAGAGTAAGGAAGGAAGGAAGAAAAAGGAGGGAGAGAGAGAGTAGTAATAAATCGCTAAGGTGCTCGAGATCTCCCTCTTTTTTTTACCAGAAAATACATAATATATACCTTAGGCACCGCGTAGCTCGGTGTATTTAGTTTTTAGGCCTTTATAAATGTATACGCTTGCTCATCCACTCGGGCTTTTTTTTCTCTCTCTCGGCTTTATGCATACACACGGGGGTGGTGGTGATGGTTTTGGATTGCTTCGTATATAAATTGAATATGCTTTCTCTCTCTCTCCAGCGCACACTTGGGTAAACGAAGCGCGTTTTATAATCGTAATGATTTTCGATAATATACAATATTATAAATATATTTCCGCGGCCTCCGGAATCGAATCTCCGGATACAGCAGTGGTGGTGGTGGTGGTGAATCGCTCCGCTATATACACGCAGGGGGTAGTAGGAAGCAATTCACCGCACAAACCACAACATTTTTACAGAGCGCCTATATATATTGAGAGTCGATCAACGAGACTCTGCTGCTCACCCTCACTCTTCGCGTCGTAGGCCTCGAGTCGCATGGAGCTAGTAGTCGTCTCCTCGAGGGAGATCAACGTCGCAAAGTATACAACCAGCACCGTATATATATATATAGAAGGAGGGGAGAAGACTGCCGTAGCCGTCGCTTCCGTATACACCGTAGTATATAACGACAATAGGCCGCGCCGAACGATATATATACACTACCCGGCAATCTGCCCTTTTAGCTTTATATACAAGCTGCTGCTGCTTTTGGCTTCTATGTAATGCGCGTATGAAAAGCCCCCGCGCTACGCGTGCACCGTCGTCGTCGTCGTCGTCTTCGAGAGGCGAGTAGGTGCTTGGCTCTTAATCGACGCGGGCTCCGTATGTATACACACGATTTCATCTTAAATAAACTTCTTCGCCAGTTCTCCGCTCTCTCTCTCTCTCTCTGCAACTTCTCAGCTGTGTATGTGTGTATTATGTACTTTTCAGCCATCGACGAGCGAACGAGGGCCTATATATATATCGTGTTGCCCCCGAAACGAAACGGTTTGTTATGTAATTTGCTCTTTACAATTTTACATTATTGCAGATGCTTGAGTGTACGTGTGGGCATAGGCGCGTGGTCAATCGCCGACGGAGACTTTCACTTCTTCCTTTTTCGTTGGTGTCGTTGTCGTCGTTGTTATTGGCGAGTTATAGGGTAGTTCCCGGGTTCGGCTCGTTTTGATTAGATTTCGAACTTTATATCGGCATGTCGCGTCGTCGTGATAAATGAGATTTTTTTTTCCATTTGGGACTTGGAAAATAGAACTCAATTTTTTATGAAAAATCGTGCTTTGATTTATACAAGTATCTTTACTCTACCACTTATGAGTTTACAGGTTAATGTACCTCGCCATCTGGCGGTGAATGCTGAAAGTAGTATTGTCACATTTAAGCTGGTTGAAAGTTGTTCCTAATTTTTTGCTACAATTAAATTGTCATTTTTAACTCATTTAAAATGCGCTCGCTATTTTTAACATAATTTTAATTGAAAACTCGCCAAGAACAAGGCAATCAATGTTAACGTATGCTAGATATACTCCAATCTGTTTCAAGCAATGTGGAATCTCGTATGACTCAACATCTTCCAATTCCTATTTAATTAGACAGAATAAGAATACATTTTATTTTAAAAAATTTTTAATGATCATTTTTTGGTCATTATTGGCTCATTATTAATGTTGAGCATTGAGGAAAGTCAATTTGAATAAAAAATCAATGAGAAGCAGTCCCGAAGAACAAAAACCCGACCAATAATTACGTTTTATTAACAATAAAAATGAAAAAAAAAGAAATAAAATTTCAGAAATTTCAGATCTTAAATCAAAACTAAATTCCAAAGCTATAACGATTATTAAAAGTGTGGCATCTTATGATTGTAGAGAATAAAGATAAAATTATAACCCACGTTAAAACTATATTATTATTTTTATTCTTATTTTTGCTTTAAATGTGCTGCATACTTTATAGATACGTCAAAAATGCCACAAAAAGTTATTTCATTGTGTTTGACTATTCAATACGATACCCATCAAAAAAACCTTGTTTGCATAAAAACTTTAATTACTACGCAGAGTTAATTGACCAATTGAACTATCATAAAATTTGGCGAGACGCGTACGTGTGTATAGCTACTATAGATGTCGCATGCCCGAACCCCCAAACGGTTGAATCAACTCAGGTTGTTATATGAATAATAACAAAGGTTTCGGACCAAGTTGATATTCTTTTAGATTAGTTTAAGAGTTTTGTCTTAAAATTTCATCTAAAAATATTGATTACTTTCGGAGATATCACGAGTTAAAGTTGAAATTTGGTAAAATTCGTTTTATGAAAAAACAACGGTTTTTTACAATTATTTTTATGTTCCACCCATCTAATCTTTTCTAACTTTTTACAGTAAGTGCTCTTAGGTGTAAGATTTCAGAATAATCATGTTGGAACCGGTTACAAATTTGTAACGGTTTTTCGTTAAAAAGAGCTCTTTTTGAGGATAATCTGCAGGTCTACATTGAGTTCGATAATTCATATAAATTTATCAAAATTATGCTTATTGATTAATTAAAAATATAGCAGAAAAATCGTTCTTACTCATAACGCCAAGGCTTTGTTCTTTCTTTTTTCTTTCTTTCGTCTAGCAATCATGAACCACAGCGTACCCGAAAAAATACCAAAAATACGCGGTGCGCTCAACGCGCTTGCCATGATTTTCAATTACACATCGAATAATCGTATTTTTCGGACGTAGTATCGGTTAACTTCTAATGCGAATATCGTAATCAAATTTCATAAAATAAAGGCAGCAGGTCACAAATTTTATTTTAATAATCCAATTCATCAATTTTATTTTTCACGGTTAAGTTCTTCTTCCTACAGCATTCAATAACTCGTAATTATCATTTTTCACATCAAGAGCCACGTGCCGAAATCAATTTTTTGTCCGCAAAGTCGATCGAGGCATCACCAACACTTCTATCGTCAAAAAAACAGTCCACGAAAAATATTTTATCCCGAAAAAAACACATACGTTACGGGCAAAAATCCAAGGATACATAATAACGCTATATACGTACGGTACGAGACGCGCGGCAGGCACCGAGCCGGCATCTGTCAGCCCCCGAGGATTTTCTTGCGAGACGTCTTGCGCGTATATACGTCGTCGAGTCGGAGTCGTGCAGCGCGCGCCACTTCCATGTATCAAGGTACTGCGCCCGTCGACTGCACACACGCACTCCCGTTGTATATATATAATGCGTGCCTCGGACGGCTCAATGGCCTCGGCGCGCTGCACCCCTTTTTGCCCTTATACAAGATTAAACGGGATATTACGCATTAAATGTCGTGATTCGAGAGCAGCAGCGGTAGCAGCCACCCCCGTCGGCGGATTACAGATTTTTTTTTCTCTCTCGACGACGACGACGACGACGACGACGACGACGACGGAGCGAGAATTCTTACGCCTTTTCAGCGCTCCGGCAGCTGACGGCCGATATGAAAAGGCCACGCAGAGTCTTTAGTCTTTTCTTTTTTCTTTTTTTTTTTTTTTCATCGTCGTCGCGACGACGCTGACCGATGCACAATGACGCGCAATTGAAATTTTTTCGGGATTCAAGAGGAGAAGCGCCACGCGTTAACGGGAGCTTTAAATTTGCATAATCTCCCCGCGGCGATTGGCCGAAACTTTAATTGTTCTCGCGCGCGCGCGCGCGTCCACCCGATCGCCGTTGGGCTGCAATTGGCATTGATATATAATACATGTAATGCGCGTGGCACGCTTGCACGATGTGTGTTGCGGCTTATGTCTTTAAAAAAAAGAAGAGAGAGAGAGAGAGAAACAGCTTGTACTCCGTCTTTTTTCCTTCTTCTTCTTTTTCTACTTCTGCAAAATTCACCCGCGCGCTGCGTTATATTATTATCGTATATATATGCGCGTATATGCGCACAATGCTATATATATACGAAAGCGCAGCTGCGCGCGAATTTCATTTGAATATAAATTCGTGAAAGCGAACGAAGAAAAAAAAACAACAACAACAACAAGACAGATCTCAAGATGTAAGTATAAGTGAGCGAGAGAGTCTCGGTGTGCCACGTGGCCGGAAGTCTCGCGGCTCGTGTTTCCGCGAGGAGTAGTTTTGTGTGTGTGTGTGTGTGTGTGTGTGTGTGTGTGTTGTGGCGGCGAGACTCGACCGATCGAGGGGTTATATATATTAGAGGCAGTTATTTGTCGTCGTCTGTGTTCACGCGGGTGCAGGGCATCGCAGTCTACGGGGGTGAGGCAGGCACTACTATATATACACGGTGGTGTACCATGCATATACAATACGTAACTGCACATTTATATACGTGAAACCTCGGCTTATTTTTTACCTTATGCTGCTGCTGCTGCTGCTGCTTTTTCCTTACTCCACCTATTTCTTCATATTAACGTGTACCAGATCTCGAGTCACTATATACGAGCTAGCGCGCGTGGCAGCGCACAAGAACTTCACTTAATAAATCAAAAAAAGCCGATCTATTGTCGTATCCATACACATTATCGATGAATAATTCAGCATATATACACGTAACTACGTACCTCTTTGAACTATCGGCGCACGCACGTGTGCTGGAATCGTAGCTTCGCCGCGCGTAGCTTTTTTCCTATTATACCGCGCGTATAATTATCATCGATTTACGTAATGCCGCTTCGCTCCACGGGTGCCGCCTTGAACTACCGTCGTCGTCGAGTGAAGTTTTCCCGACGCACTGCTGCTGATTTGCAAAGTGAGCAGCAGCGGCAGGGGCAGCTCGTGGCCCCATTGTTCTTCGGCCAGTCCGCAGTGTGTGATATATAAAAAAACACAAAACTTGCGCGTGAATTGACTTCAAACTTGACCCGCGCGCGCGGCTCTTCTTCTTCTTCTTCTTTTTTCTTCGTGATGCAAATGCGCGCCAATATATAACGAAAGAAAACATGAAAAAAAAAACCTCATGCTAGCTTGTGTATTTCGTATACTATATATATGTAACCGCGTGTAAATCGAAAAATTGATAAGATCATCGGTTTCTCGTGTGATACCGAGCGATCCGTCATCCCCGCGATTTATGGCCTCGCTCGCGTGTTTATACCGATATATATACACGCTGCTACGATGTAATCCGATCAGTTTGTCAAATTGTCTACGCGCACGGTATATCCGCCGCGTCGTCTATTTGCACGTGTCGAAACGTTTTAGAAATCACTCGCGGGGATGAGTCTTTCGATGCATGCCCCGGTATGCATGTAATACACGCTCGAACGAGTCCTTCTTCGTCGACCTGTCTCGATCTCGTCGCTCTGTGTATAAGTAGTCGTTTTTTATTCGCGGAGTATAATGCGCGTTACAGGGCCCCGGCCTCGAGGATCGAAAAGCCAACACAATAAGCCAAGGGTACGAGAAAATCATCGATACACTTCCGGAGGACTCGTGTGTATGTGTGTACTTAATAATAAATACACGTTTTAAACTTTTTTGATTCACTGCCCGCTGAGCTTACATTTTTAAAACGTACACATAAAGTATAAAGTACGTATGCGAGTGTGTATGTGGCAGTGCGAGAAATCATATTATTCGACTCGATCGATCGAGTCCAATCGAGTCCCATTAAAAATATCGTTAAAAAAAATCTTTTAATTAAAAGAAAATGTCACGCGAATCGAATTCGTTACGAATTTCAATTATGCGATCGAAAGACTCGACTTTTTAATCGATATCGATCAGAGCCCTCGAAGTAGTCTCAACATACGAATAATGGCAAACGGTACCTGCGAGTAGACCGCTAGATGGCGCGTGGCCGAAGTCTCGAAAGCCACAAGAGAAGAGGCAGAGTTAGGTTGCTATGTAAACTCGACAATAGAGTAACACAGTTCTGGACTGGCGTTTTCATAAGTCTTCTTGACACACATCTTAGTTCTTACGACGATGGAAATCGAAGCCGGTGCTGTTCACATGATTCGAAGTCGGATAGCAACCGCGAAACTTCGAGTAATACGAAATTTCCACGCTCGAGGTCCTTTACATCCTTTCTTGCCTCCTCTATATATACGTGCAGGCATCGGACAGCCACAATACGTCACGTATCATTGTAATACGTCTTAATGAAACCGTCTCCGCTGCCGCTGCTGTGGCAGCAGTAAGGCATATAAGACACCGAAGTGTACATAGCTACCGTACTGAGCCTAGGCTATTTGCACATACGTATATACGTATACATACATGCGCCACTTGGCCTTTCAACTCTGTGCACGGCTCTTCTCTTTGTTTTTCTTCTTGTTACCTATGCTTTTGCTTCTTTTTGCGTCACTCCTCGTCGTCGTCGTCTTCTTCTTCTTGTTTCTTACTTCACTCGAGAGCTGTGCGAGCGACTCGGGCATGTGCTTTTGACAGTTGCCACCGTCTTAGCCGTTGTTGCAGACTATAAGGAATATAATGCATTATATACACGTTCGCGAATCGAGACAGCAGTGTAGCTCCAGCTCCAACGACAAAAAAAAAAAAAGAGCTGCACAAATTTACGGCGCGTACAACACGTACTTAATAATTAGAAACACTGCTCCGCGGCTGCAAATCGAGCTACATTATATTATCATTATTATTATTATATCAGTGCATCATATATGCTCGGGGGGCCTTTTGTCCGTCGCTCGCTCGCTCGCGCTCGAATTTCCGCCCCGCATCTCGAGACAGAGCGAGAGAGAACCCGATATGCTACTTCTGCACCCGTTCGGATCTCTCTCTCTCTCTCTCTCTCTCTCTTTCTCTTTTACTCTGAAAGTCCGGAAGTCTCGACGACGCGCCGCACACGCCCAATAATGTGCAGTATAAGTATGCCCGAAACGTCTCGAAGAAAACGCGGCAGCGGCACGCTTATTCAACGACACGTCTAAAGATCTTGAATATAAGTTGCGCGCCGTTGCTCATGTTATCGCTTCGAAGCCGCGCGACGCGCGTGTCCTTTTATATACATATCGTACGCTCCTTTTTAACGTCTTTGTCGTCGCGCGGGTGTATCCTTGAGTCCCTTTTTTTCTTCCTCTTCTTCTTTCGTTAATTGTCCGCTTCGATTCTCGTTGACATTATACATACACGTTTGAGAAATGCGTTTTGTATACACGGGGCATTAATGTATACGCACAAGTCGAAATCGGGCAGGGAACGATCAATTATTCCAATGTAAACTGCGCCAAACATGCCGTCGTGTAACATATAAACAAGGCTATACACAAGGTAAGCACACTGCGCTATGTATATTACGGTACGTTACTTACTTTACCACTAGCTAGCTACCCCCCTGCCGAGCCAGAGCCAGAGAGAGAGAGAGAGAGAGCATGAGTCCCATTCACGACAGTTATTGTGTTCATTTCTGGACTTTTGGCATACACACGAACGGAACGGAACGGTAAAGGTAGGCGTGTGTACATATTGCAGCCCCTTGACGGGCCGCGGAATGAGCAAAAGCTGACGCTGCTGTCGCTGCCCCCGAGACACTCGAGAGAGAGAGCTCCAGCAGAGACGACGACGACGACGACGACGACGATGACGACTATACTGTACGAGTCGAGTTCAAGGTGCGCACGAGCGAAAAAAGAAATGAAAGAGAGAGAGAGAGAGAGAAATAGTCGAGTTGGCGTATGCACATACGGAGCGAAGCTCGACGTGCCACGACGACGTAAGAATTCACGTATGTGCACGACGTCATAATTACAGAGTAGATAAATACCGCCGCGTATATATTTTTCGTTATCAATTGGAAGCTACGCAAGACACAAATATTATATATTACCTATATATAGTAAAATAAAAGTGCAGCAGAGCACACGCGAGACGCGCGAGAGAAGTAAAGTAGAAAAAAAAAGGTCAATCCTTAGGGGGGTGCTGCTGCCGCTTCTCGGGGAGTAATTGCCGACTTGCTTTTTCTACCGCTGCTACTGCGGCGGCTGTGCAGCTTGTTTCGTCGTCGTCAAACTCGATCGTGTGTATGTTTGTATCCGCCGCTTGCCTGATGCATTGTTTTGGCTCGCTGTTTATATATATTATATGCGTGCCGCTATGCGCGCGCGTGGTATGTATTTTTTTTTTTTCATAGCCTCATTGTTCGCCGCCACCGCTGCACCGTTTGTATATATATATATATAAAAGCATCGGGCATAAAAGGTGACGATCGCATTATGTGTACCCAGAGAGTTAAAAAAGAGTTGATTCGAGTGAGTTTGAATTAACGAACGCGCGGCCGCCGTCTCAGTGGCTATATATATGCGGTTACTTTTTTCTCTCTCTCTCGATCGAATGCAAAGTCGACGACGACCAAGCGGGACGCCGATCCTGCTATATTTATATAGCAGTCACCCGCGTGGCCCAATTAACGAGAGTAAAATATATATATGAAGTAAGTAAGACGAAGAAGCCGAGTGTTATATATATAGAGCGTGTATCGAATGTGGGCCGCCTTCGGCCGCGCTGACAGCTATAGCTCCGACTTTTCGATTCAATTGTCGCAGCTCTCGCGAGCGGCGTTTATATGATACACAACGCGCGCACACAATGCGTATAATGGTAACCCGAGCTGCTGCTGCTGCTGCTGCACACAATATATGTATATATATGAAATTGTGCGTGCCCAAATAATGAGGCTGTTGCTGCTATGTCGCGTAATAAAAGTCAGGTCGAAACAATCGACTTCAATAGTCGCAGCTTATATGTGTGTGTGCGTGTGTAGTTCATTTGACGTCGAGACGACGACGACGACGACTCCCTGCCGATCGTATACGTTGTTGCTTTTATATACATGGTCTGGCGGTGGTAGTGTGCGGAGAAATTCGAGACACTCACACACACTGTCTAAATGACGTACTTACACGCCATTCGCAGGCTGTTTAGCTTCGGGTCCGTAATTGTACCGATCGTACTGCCAATATTGTAATGACAATTGCCAAAAATGCCGTTGCAACTTTACGCGATTTTCGAAATTCAGCTATTTCACAGACGGAAATTTGCCACGTTCTCACGTAAAAGTGTCGTCGTATAATTAGCGAGCTGACTCGACGTGCTCGACGTTCATAATCCTTTACTCGGCTGGATTATGGTACAACACACGAGAGCAGCAAAAAAAAAGAAGAATAAAGAAAAAGGCAAAAAGGGCCGCGCGCAGTGATCGTCGTCGTGTACGTGCTCTTTCGGTTACGCCGATTTTTTTCCCATATGCGTGTAACTCAGCGTGTGACGGAGAGCAACAGCAGCAGCAGCACAATGTGTTATACCGACAACTGCTGCTGCTGCTGCTGTTTTTCAGCGGCCGCAAAAAGTGAGAGAGAGAGAGAGGGAGAGAGCAGAAATCAGTGATAACGAGCTCGCTGGTGGGCGCGGCACGCAAAGCTACTGCTGCTGCTGTGACTGCGCCGAGTCCGGGGAACCCCCTGCCGCTATCTTCCTCTCTTTCTCTTGTTATACTGTTGGTCGGTGCAGGCGCGCGCGCAGCGCAGCTGTGAACCCCCATGGAATCGTACTACTACTACTACTACCATTTCTTTTACTCGTCTCTCGTCTCTCTCTATCGTACATATCCTATGCATATACCTGCATTGTGTTTCACGCCGGTAATATGTGTGTGCGTAAATGTTTAAAGTTGCGTTATGGATGAAAAATTTTTCCTCCTCACATTTTCCGCACAAAATTAGGAAAATAAAAAGTCGAGGAGTTTTTCTTTATTATTTACACTGTACAACATACGTATTATATACGGGCGTTTGCACAAGCCGCGACTGTGAACGATTCCATTACAGACGAGACCCCCCTTTTCTTTGCCAGTCAAATAAAAAAAAAAAAGGCGACACATCGCTGCGCTGCTGCACACGCGCGCGCACCTTCTCAAAGAGAGTCAAAGGCGGATCGTGCCACCGAACGCGGTCGATTGTTTCAAATATATATTTGAATACGACTCGGTGCACACAGACACACACACTGCGGTGCCCTTTTAATACGCAGCTATATCGACGATTGAATTATACTCGAGTTTCATTATTTCTTTCTTAATTTCATTTTTTATTCCTATTCGAGTACGCGCGCGTGTACGTGTATATGGGCGTTATCGCGCTAAACGCGAGGAATGAATATAAATTTAATCAAAGGAATTCACGACGACGAAACAAGACGCGCCTCTTTTTTCTTCCGTTGTAGAGTGCGAAATTTTTGTTTAAAGTTGGCCGATTTTTAAGATCCGATTTTTTTCGAGGTGTTCATTATTATTGCGCGAGCTGCATATACGTATATACGAATGCAATAAGCTATGAAATAATCGCGCGCGTTATTACGTGTGGGAACTCTCGAGTTACATTATGTAAGCTGCTCGCATTATGGGAGTGTCTCTCGAACGGTCTTTCATCTTGATTCTTCTCTCTTTCTCTACTGTGTGTGTAACTCGAGGAAGAAATAAAGAGTCGAGTCACGCCGAGTCTTAGTCGCAGGTTGATCGACCTCCGCCTCCTCTTCTTCTCTCTCACGTTTTCACACCTATATAGCAGCGCGAAGTAGGGGGCGTCACCGCGAGCTATTTCAGATTTTAAGCTTCTATATATACGAGTGAACAACAACAACAACAAGAACTAACTAAAGCTCGCAAGGCCCCCTCCGATAAAGAGCTCGAGTCACATTCAGAAAAGGTGTCGACGTATATTATATGCCGGCGCGTGAGACTTTGCCGCGATCTTCCTCCGCGTGCATTTCCGCACGGTTAATTTTCGAGCTTAAAACTCCGTGCATTTGTGTTCGAAACTTTGTAATAATATTTTTCGCCACTTCGAGAATCGCTGCAATAATCTCCTCCGAGGGATCGAAATATATATATCGTGGCCGAGTTTTCTAAACAACCCCCGTCCCGTCGTTTAGTACTTGTATTATAAACCAGTGCGTGTCATCCTCAGTCGTCGCGCAATATGGCAATGCTAATTAAGCGGCGCGACGTAAAAAAAAGGGGTTGTCGCGTCGTTGTTGTATCGTCGTTGTGTTGCGACAACTGTATATACGCGTATTGTACTGTACACGTTGCGTGTAGAAAAGGGGGATAAACCCCTAATAGGCTGCGATCTGAGGCCGAACGATCCTTATTTATACGTGACGACAATCGCACTTGGCCCATTATCGCCGATTTCTGCTGTATATGAGTTCGGTTGAGCATTCGGAAGGATTTCGTATATATATATGTGTGTGCCGGCAAGAGTCGAAAAAATTTGGGATATGTTGAGAACTTTTCGATGTAAAATTTGCATTTATTTATTCGACAGTGTTCGATTCATTATAATAGGATATTTATTATAAGAATTATATGTTATATCGCGATAAATTACAAACTTTTTTCAAACGAGTCTTGAAAATAAAATAGATCGTGCATCGTGAGTTTCGACACGATTAAAGAAAAAACATTTTATGAGTTAATATATTATTCGTTTTTACAATTCGTGAGGTGGTGCGCTGTATCGATTTGCGTCTTAGATTAGATTTATATTTGTATATTTATTCTCGGTACAGTTGTTTGTTAATTATTATGCTTCAATTTGATGTGTTTTCTCAGATTCGATTTTAAAGTGAATGTCTTTGGGCATCTATGGCATTTTTGTCTGATACCTTTGTGCGACGATTTCACATGATTATTGAGAGCGTCGCGTTGTTTATATACTTTTTCACACAATTCGCATTCATATTTCACACCGAAATTGTGCACTCCCTCGATGTGGATTCTGATAAAGGTTTTGGTTACAAATTTTTTATCACAAATATCGCATGTATAATGCATACCGTTATGTATCGCATCGATGTGCTTCTTGCGATTATATTTAGATTTAAACATTTTTTCGCATAAATCACATGCATAATATACGACACGATTGTGAATTGTATCGATATGCGTCTTGAGCCCAGATTCATATTTAAATTTTTTTTCGCACAAACCACATGCATGTACGACACCAGTATGGGCATTGATGTGCCTATTGAGATTACAAACAGTTATTAATTTTCCACACATTGGACATGGTTGACGTGGATAAACAAACTGCTTTCTCTTATATTTTTTCTTGCCACGCTTACTGCTGGCGTTCGCTTTCTTTTCTATTTTCTCGCCACCGATCGATTCATCATTCGTTGGGTCCAGAGTTTCCGTTTTGATTGCGTCGAGCTTCTCGTCTTTGCACTCAAATTCGATTGCGAATTCATCGGGTGTCCCGTCAATCGAGTGGCCATAATTTTCGACGATTGGCGTATCGCTGGGTTCCTCTTTTATTCTGAAGCAACGAACGAAGTATTTCGTTGAATTATTTTTTTGCTTTTATTTGCAAATTGAAAATTACCGTGGGGCAGAATTGAACGACTCAATGGACTCCATCTTACTCGTTCTAGAAGAATCTCGTTGACGACTAATTTTACTGTTACGTACGACTTCAAACTATAGGTAACTTGAATTTAATAATATTTACTAATTGTCAACACACGTTACGATTATTCATCTCCACGATGAATAATAATTATAGTTTTTGAGAAAATTATAAACGTAAACAAAGTATCCTCACATATTTTCATAATATTATACAACCTCGAATTAATCGATCGCGAAATAATAATATTGCCCACGAAGAAAAAATAAAAATAAAATATATAGCTCGCATCTATCACGGCGATTGCGGGTTTATATCAGGCGGGGGGATGGGGAAAAGGAGAGCTCGAGCTTTATGCTATATACATACACAGTATACCGTAGTACGTATAATATAAGAAGTGAAAAGCCCGCGAAAAAGGGCGTGTCGCGGCGCGCGCGAAGCTTCACTCACCGTATATATATATAACACACGTATAACACATATAGATATACATTCTTATCGGTGTATATATACGAGGCGTTTACTAACAACTGCGCAGACACTGCACATGCACACACTCACACATACATAGAGGAGGAGGAGGAGGATGGAGGTATAACGAGCGGGTGTTTGCTCTGATCGATGCTCGCTCTACACGCGAAACTCTCTGCGCTATATGTGTTCGTTGTGTTCGTTCGCAAAGCTCGTTTAAAACTTGCCCGCGACCGTATCGGAGTAAGAGAGAGAGAGAGCCTCATTATATACGCCGCGCGGGACGGTGGGTATATAGCTATATAGACTGTACTATCGTGCTATATACGTTTCGAGCTAGCAGCAGCAGCAGCAGCACTTCACGCCCGTTTCCCTTTTGTTCTCGGGGCTCTTTCCTTTGGCTATATAATATAATGTGCACTAGAAGCCAAGCTGCCGATATATATACGTATATATACGTGTACAGTCCCGAGCGTCGCGCGCTAGAAAATCATCGCCGTACGCGGCGAAAAATGATGAAAAGCTCCGCCTCGCTCGTCGTCTGTGTATACAGGAGAAAGTCGTACCTTCAGACTTGATGAGTGTACAAAAGATTATTTATATAAGACAAAAGGATTTTAAAGGCTCGAGGAGAAATAGAGAGAGAGAGAAAAAGGTAAAAGAACACTTAAAAGCTTTGCGATGGAGGGTTGGGGGGTGTGGGTGGGTGGCAGTAATTAACGGCGACGATTCAATGCGGCACGTCGTCGCCTGGACAAATTTACCCTTTTCCGCGCCAGCCAGCCAGAGGAGCCATTTCAAGTTTCTTACACCCCATACTATTTATTCGTTGGAAGAAAATCGCGCCCTCTCATCTTTTGAGTAAATTTGCCGATCGATTATATTTTGTATGATTTATTATACCTGGTAGAAATTATCAACGTTAATAATTGTAGCCTGGTGATCGAAGAATGATTGTTTGAAGGGTTTTTAAGTATAAGCATGAACGTAATTTCGGTAGAAATCAATCGTCTGAATTAATCAAACAGTTTTAGCAATGTATTTAACTCAATAACTATATCAACTTTACGAAAAAAAGTAATGTAAAAAAAGGCTAATAAAGTTACGCAACAAAAAATATTTATAGTTATTGAGTTGGAAATTGTCGAAATCATTTCATGACTTTCAGGTTATTATACGGAGTCATATTTACGATCGCCATGTTGAATTTCGTAATTATAAATATTTTACAATAAAGTATACTCGCCATGAAAGAAATCTATTTGCATTAGACGCCCGAGGGAACCTTTTTTCCATGTTCAAATTTGATTGATCGACTTTTTTTTCTCAAAATTTCAAGTTTTTTTTTTCAAAACTGTTGATAACATTTGATTAACAACGTTTTCGAAAACTCCGACACCTGATTCGGAAAGTAAGTAAAATTTTACGTAAAAAAATGATATATTTAAAGTTTTTTAAACAATTTTAAGTCGATGTAATACATCGCTAAACATTTTGTCCAGGAATGGTCGATTCAGGCGTTAAAGGGTTCATGGTAATATTTAACAATTAATTCATGTACCTTAAAAGACCTACTTAAATTGCGGCAATTCATTTGATTCCAAAAATATAGATCGATTTATAAACCACTTTAATATCGATAATATTACTTCGAGTATACGCCGCTAGATGGCAAGTGTGCCTTTTTGTGTAAATCTGCAAGTGGCCAAGTGAAAATAATTGTATAAGTTGAGCACGGTTTTAGAAAAAATTACACGCCAGTCAAATATTTTTGTATCATCAAATCCAATTTAATTTACGTTTTACACTTCAATCGTAGAAAATCAAAAATAACTATTGAAAATTGTGTCTAAATGGCAATTCGTACGAATTCGTGGGCTATTACATGCAAACGCACAAAATATTGAGCATTTTTCCTACACCAGAGTTATTTACCAAATCACAGTAAATCATCTGCTTGACATTGCTCTCGCTCGTACATAATAATTACCGTTTACAAAAGTACGTCATAATACCTCGCCCCGAAATAACAAAATATATATTTTGAATCAACTAGTAGAGCCACTTTCGTCAGGCATTATTATATATTAAACGAAGGAACAAGTCTTGCTTATTAAACTAAACGAACTTCATATTTAAGGTTCATTGATCACCAACTATTACTAATATTACATATTTAAAAAAAAAATTGACACTAACTTTTGATATGGGAGTAAAAAAATTCATTTATATGAAACGACTAGCTAAAGCCACTTTCTTACAGGCATTATATTGAACTAAAGAACAAAGCCTTGCTCTCTTCTGGCTGTTCTAAATAAATATTATATACAACATATTGACTTCTTTAACTATATTCATGCCGATGTGTTTAACAGTTCGCACACCGTATCCTCGTACGTGTACGATTACGCTTTAAAAACAAATTTAAACCAACTTTTGATACGAGACGATGATCGCCCATTATCGTCGTGTACATATCGCGTCGCACATGCATACATATACGGGCATTGTAATACACGATTCACGCGTGTGTTATACGTCAGTCATCGGACCGAGTACTTATATACGTGCTGTGCAGGCGCGATCGGCTCGGGCGCGATATGATCGAGACGTCGACGTCGCGCAGCAGCAGCAGCAGCAGCAGCGGAGATTGAAATAAATCGACGGAATTGACGCTGTTAACAGGGGCCTCGTCGACGCTGAGTGCACATAGAGTGTCTGTCTATGTGTGTGTGTGTGTGTGTGTGTGTGTGCGCGGGTATACCTATACACACAACAAGCGTCAACGAGTATATAGTAGTGAATGTATCGTCGTCGTTACCCCTCGCTCGCTCGGGGGAATTCTGGGCGCCCTCCCCCCCCACTTATATGGTAC
This sequence comes from Trichogramma evanescens, assembly GCA_902732785.1. Classification (NCBI taxonomy): domain Eukaryota; kingdom Metazoa; phylum Arthropoda; class Insecta; order Hymenoptera; family Trichogrammatidae; genus Trichogramma; species Trichogramma evanescens. The sequence goes on along the minus strand of CACVKI010143187.1, from coordinate 19,942 downwards.
ACATAGTCGCCACCCATCGGCGGTGAAATCTCCGCACCACCGAAACACACCAATCGGGCCGTCGTCGAGTGTCTACCACCATTCGCACATACGATATCCCCACCATCGTCGTTGTCCCGATGCGGTCGACCCTCCGCGCAGCTCCTGCAGCAGTTCGTACTCTATATGTACCCCTCCACTCTCCGTGGGGATCGATCCCCGATCGCTGCCACCGCCGCCGCCGTTGCTGCTGCTGCTGCTGCTGCGCGGCTCTTTTTTTCTTGCCTTCTATACTACCAACCCAGCTTATAAATGCCATATCCTCCTACCTCTCTCGGAGCTCGGGCGCGACCACTGCCGCCGCCGCCGCTGCTGCTCGGCCGCTGTTAGCCGCCGTCGCCGTCGCCGCCGCCGCCGCTGCTGGCTTTTTTGCCCCGGTGTGCAGAGAGCGGAGTTGTTGGTCTTTTTGCGCTGCTTGTGCAGGGCCCGAGAGTGCGGCAAGTGCAACACACGCGCGCGCGTCTCTCCTGTGCGTAGCAAGCAGCAGCAGCAGCAGCAGTACACCTACGCACGCGTAATATATAGAAATAAGGATCCTAGTGTAGGATCCTGTGCGCGGTTTTTGACACATATATACTTGGTGGTTGTTCGCGGGAACCGTCGTCGTTGTCTATGATATAGATTGATAGATATAATTCAGTACGTTCAGTGGTGTCCGTGTGTCTTTATCAATCTTCTCATATGTGCGTGTTTGTGTGTGACTCACCTGCGGACTTTATCAAAGCTGGACAGATGAGGTGGACCATGGTGGGTTTGGTTTTTTTTTTTTTACTACATTATGTGTTTTATTTACGACGAAGTCTTGTTAACGAAGTATTCTTTTTTTAAAGTATAATTTAATCGAGGACGTTTGGACACTTAATTATATTGGAATGCTTACTGTGTATTATAAAAATTGTTGTATAAATCAGTGTCAGGCCATTTAAAAACGGTAGAGTCTCAGATGAAATACAGTGTTGACATAATTTTCCAATCATAATTTGTCTGGTCACTTGACAGTTGGTAGGTTGAGACTTAGATCGTCTCCGCCTCCTCTGAATTTACATTAAAAGATTGATGAGAAATTCAATTATTCTTCTTGACGAACGATGCGTCATCGATTATAAACTGGTGTGTCCATTTTATTAAGTGATTTCAATTAGAATAGTGAGTTTATATTTTGCCCTCGGTGCAAAGTTTTGTTTTTCAATGTAAAAATCTGGCTCTCCCTGATAGTTACATCGAAAAATTGCCAACAAAGATATTTAAGCTGGACCTCCGATATGAACTCGATAGAAATTCTCGATATTTATTTGCTAGTTTTTTATCAACGAAAAAATCCTTTGGGCGTAAAAGAGCCATTAGAGCTGGTTAATATACTGATCTAAAGTTTTATCACGCTCTAATTTTTTTTTAATGATTATTTTTTTGACTGTATAAACTTCACAAATCAATAATATGCAAGTTAATGTTCAGAACGAGGAGGGGTGAGTAAAATTTTCATGCCCGTGTTGACTTATACAGTTAATTTTTAAATTACCCGAAGATGAGATTGAGACTACTTTGAATAAGATGATTTGAGTCTCCAACGCCAGATGGCGAGTAGCTTTATCTCTAAATCTGCAAGAGGTGAAGTATACTTAACTGTATACAGTAATTTAAAAATACAAGCCAATCAATTTCAATATTATGTGATCGACAACTCAAGCCTATGTCGCGAAATCATTATCTTCAACAATAATTACCCTATATACACACATCCATCCATCCATCTCTCTTCGGTAGATCGAGAGAGGCGTATTATATCCCAAACATACGTCACTTTCATATTACAGCGTGTATTGTACACGATATATCGAGTGAATCGGTGCGCGCATTATTATATACATATCCCCTCGCGGCTATACGACGACTTTCACTCGTCGTCCCGAATTCCCCAATGGCCATCGTCGTTGTCTCTCTCTCTCTCTCTCTTCTTCTCTCTGGTGCCGTTTCCCTCAGGACAGACAATATCGGAGTTGCGTTGTGTATATATGCGCGCGCCTGCCTGCCTGCCTTGCCTTGCCTCGCGTTGTATTTTATATATATACCGCGCGCTACAGGGCGGGGCGTTGTGAAACCGCCTCTCTCTCTCTCTCTGTCTGTCTGTCTCCGATCATCGCGCGAGCTTCTGCTGCCTACTGGAGCTGTCAATGTCTCTTCATATAAATAGGCGAGAGAGAGAGAGAACGGGAATGCCTCTCTTACACACGCACACACGCATTCCGTAAATGATAATCCGATGTTCAAAAATGAAAGTATTAAGGCGCATTATTACGTGTAAGCGCATTGTATGCAACTTAATATGTGAACGCGCGCGCAATTATTATACACGTAATAATGCGCCGTATTTATCGTACGTGAAAAGAGGATCTCTTTGCGCATTGTTACAAGTTTTCTCTAGACCTATGCGTCGTACGAGCGTAAAGCTCGAGGATTACGCGATTTGTGCCGCTGCCGTGTTGTGCGTAAGATGCGCTTCGTGTGGTATACTGTGCTTGATTCGAGGCCGATATACTTATGTAGTTTGGGCCGCGGTCTGTGATCTTTTTTTTTTTACTTTTCTTCTCCTTTTGCCTTTTGTCGATTCGACGACGCGTACTAGCACGAGATCCCAGCGCTGTTTGAAAAAATCCATAAACTTAATGACGATTCCATGTAAAATCAGGTGTTAAAATTATAACTATTTTACGTTACGACTGCGTAAATATTCTATACTCGAAATTTTAAAAAGTTGATGTTTCAATACACCGATTTGTTTTTAACCTCGATTGCTCGAAAAACTGTATCGAAATTCAAACATGATCGAAGGCAGCTTTCACCGCTAGATGGCGAGTTGCCTTTACTCGCAGACCTGCAAGTGGCAAAATCAAAATAAGTGTATAAGACGAGGCATGATACCATGTAGCAGACTCGTTTGTAACAGAATAGTGTGTAGCAGCTGTCTAGTATATGTCTGTAGCAGCTATAATATTCGATCCATTGTCTCTCGAATGGATTCTAGTTCATTTACACGAAGATCAAAAAACTGCCACTTTTACATTTATTTCAATGTAACTATTTTCAACGGCAATGTGCTGGCCATCCTACAAATACACACACACACACGCACACATAATCATTGATTATAAGGAATGTCTCCTCTAATACAGTTCATACTATACCAGCACAATTATAGTATATACGCAAAAAGTTAAACTGCCGCAATCACTGGAGTGGGCATTTTTGCCTGCCCTCGCGGATAACAGAGTTTAAATCGACGACGACGCACTACATAACAATGCCCTGCCGTGCACTCGGGGAATCTCTCTCGATCTTCTCACTGCCGCTGCAGCGAGATGGGGGGAGGGCAGGAGAAAAAGATTAAATTACGCGCGGGAACATATGCCACTTGAACGTCCCTGCGTACTGTATAAAACACACAGCTGCACGCCGCCGCCGCCGGGTTAACTATATATATATATTTACGCGCTGTAACGTCTCTCGAGCTATGTGTGTATCGCGGATATACGCGAAATTTTATTTATCCTCGATTAATTGAACGGTATGCGGAGGTTTTTTTTTGTTACGTAGCTTCGACCAAAATGATCCGATATCAAAAAGGCAAAAAGCTTGAATTTTTGATCTTCTATATACGTATACGCCGAGTTGTATAGGGGCCACTTAAGGTCGCGCGATTCTCTCTCTCTCAATCCTCGAAAGAGGTAGAGAGAGAGAGAAAAACTCCTCGAGGCACAGCTTCTCTATATTATAGTCTATTTATTTTGCGAGACTCCATACACTGCGGCAGCGGCAGCGGCCTTTTCTCCATCCGTCGGTCTTGACACACGCAGACGTACATACACATATAGCGAGAGGGAAACATTTCCTCGAGTCGACGACGTTCAAGACGGAGTAAGAGAGAGAGAGAGAGGAGAGAGGAGAGAAGTGCAAACGTCATGGCACATACATACACACACACAGAGTTGGAGTCAGTCAGTTGCATATATAAGCCCTTGAGGGTATACGAGCTCGGAGCTTTTATATTATATATATATACGGCAGGCAGTCGTCGAGGCCTTTTCTCCCGCATATTACACGCTAGTGGGTTTATACCGCTGCTGCTGCTGCTGCTGACCATTTTGCATCTCATTCAGAGAGACGACGGTTCATTTGGCTTGAATGGAGCTGCTGCAACCTGCATATACACGCATAACAAATATATAAGCAGTGAACGACGTCGACGACGACGACGACGACGACTGCCTGCCGTATATTACACATTACATATGTACGCGTCTGTGCGCGCGTGTATGTGCAGTCGCAGCCCGAGCCAAGCTATGAGCAACGTCGACTGCATACGTCGGCGCGTAGACATTATGATACATAAATAAAATAATTTCTGCTGCTAATTGAGAGATGATTATTCATGAATAATCTTATGCTATTTATGAACTGTTTGTTGATGACTGAAAATCTATTAAAATAACGTCTTAAGCCATACGTTAATACTCGTCTGTCTGAGAGTTCAAATTAAAAGCGGACTTTGTTCTGCTGTCAATTTTGATACATTTTAAGTATAGTTCACAGGAAAATATTTCGAACCAGACCCATGTCTGTGACTTATACAACTTTTTAACTTTGACACTTGCAGATTTACACGTGACAGCTACTCGCCATCTAACGGTGGACACTGGCATTAACTTTTGATTGAGTTTTCATATATTTTTTGTGCGATTAATTAAGAAAAAAGTCAATATTTCATAAATGTATTTCTTACACCCCACATGGTCAATAAAAATAAAGAGAACACAATTGTTGGGGACAATTCTTAGACTTGGTCAAACTCATTGAAATATAATCAATCCGCTGGCATGCTTACCGTCTCAAGCAGTTATATATTCAGATATAGTTATATTTCAATGTGAATGTCTCATTTTACATTATATCAGCATTGGCAAAATTTATCAGCTGTGACGAGTTTCATTGTCATAAACATTATGCACTACAGTACACAAAAGAGAGAGAGAACTCGTCAAGCTGGAAATGATTCGTCGCCGCGCGGATGGGCCTTTTTTGCACGTTGAAGTGCTGCTGCCCCTCGTACACTGCAGGCCGTCTCCGCCACCATTACCACCCGAGGCATGCGTCGATCGTCTCTCGAGCTTACTCCGAAAAAGCTCCTCGTCCCATATATCTCGGCTTTTTTTCCTTCCGCCAAATTGCTTTCTCCGACAGCTCGTGGAGAGAGCCAATCGAGCAATATGTAATGCGCGTATGTATGTATGTATTATTATATAAATGCCGGTTGCTTCGTACCTCATGCCGTTTTTTTTTTCTCGTGTGTGCGTGTGTGCGGGCTCTCGACGCGTCTCGTGCTCACTCTCTGACGCGATTAATTTTCCCAAAGGCTGACAATATAATCAATGACCCCCGCCATCATAAAGTCGTAGTAGTATACTACGCACTCGTATAGATAAGGCGAAAAATGTGCTTAACAGCTTGGAAACGCGTCTCTCATTCGAGTGTGTGTGTGCGGCTCGATTGACTGCTGTACACATCCGACCGTGTTCATCCCCATTATACACGTACACCCCCCCGCATGCAAATCGTGCGAGATAGAGATAGAGAGAGAGGAGGGTCCTGTACACATCGTATTATATACTCAACTCGTGTATCCACGTGTATAAACTCCGAGGGCTCGGGCTGTGTACGATACTTATTAAGCGGGGCATTTTATTATGTACCCGGTTTGTTTTGAAGATTGAACCAAATCGGGAATGGATAGATCTTGAAATTTTTCAGTAATAACATAATAATATCTCGATTTTAGTATTTCGAGAATACATTATGATATTATATAACGACATCATATTTATAATTTAACTGCTGAACTTCATTTTTTCACGTTTGGAATCGATCGCGACATCTGTCGGTAAAATCGGAACTGCGGCGATGATTCCAAACATAAAACAATTTCATCATATTTCATAATAATTAAAAAAATACATAGCACGATAACGAAAAAGAATCATTATCGACGAATCCTTGACTAATTCGTGCCTCTTTGCGCATTGCATTGTTTTCGCAGATCGACGCGATGCAACCGTTTTCCTCGAGCCAGACGATGGCGCAGGAGACGCCCACGAGCCTGCCGCCGGAGCGCACCTCGGCGTCGCCGCCGCAGCCGCCCACCACCACCAACACCCAGCAGTCGCGCAATCTCACCTTCTCCATCGCCAAGATCATGGAGCCGGATCACAAGCGTCAACCTCCTCCTCCTCCTGCACAGCAGCAGCAGCAGCAGCTGGAGTCGTCGTCCTCGTCGTCGAGCAAATCGCCGCCACCCACAGCTCCGGCTTCGGTTCAGCAAAGACAGCAACAGCAGCAGCAGCAGCAGCAGGCGAGTCTGAGCAGCTACTCGGCGCACCTCGAGTCGGCCTTCAAAAAGTACGTGCCCACCTTTCGCCATCATCAGAGCCTGCTGCAGTACTATCCGCTGCTGCACTATCACGCGGCGGGTCCGCTGCTCAGGTCGTTTCCCGCCGCGGACGCCGCGGCCACGAGACATCAGCATCACCAGCATCAGCACCAATCCCATCAGCAGCAGCAGCAGCAGCAGCAGCCACCTACGAGTCCGACCAAGACCCCGACGTCGTCGCCGCTGCAGCTGCTGGCCAACTCGAGGCTGTCGAGCGCCTCGCCGCCCCAGCTGCAGCAGGACACCTCGAGGACGTCCTCGATGTCGTCGAGCTCGTCCTCGGAGGAGATCCTGCTCATGGACGCCAAGAGTCGGATGCTCAACTCGCCGTCGAGCTCGCCGCCGCTTCCCTCGTCCTCGTCCTCGACCGCGGCCAACACTGGATCCACCGTCAATGGCAACGGCGGTGGCGGCAAGCAGAAGACGTTCACCTGCAGCGAGTGCGGCAAGGTGTTCAACGCCCACTACAACCTGACGCGCCACATGCCCGTGCACACGGGCGCCCGGCCCTTCAAGTGCAAGATCTGCGGCAAGGGCTTCAGGCAGGCCTCGACCCTCTGCCGTCACAAGATCATCCACACGGCGGAGAAGCCGCACAAGTGCATGACCTGCGGCAAGGCCTTCAATCGCAGCTCGACCCTCAACACGCACACGCGCATCCACACCAACGTCAAGCCGTTCGTCTGCGAGTTCTGCGGCAAGGGCTTCCACCAGAAGGGCAACTACAAGAATCACAAGCTCACCCACTCGGGCGAGAAGGCCTACAAGTGCAACATCTGCAACAAGGCCTTCCACCAGATCTACAATCTCACCTTCCACATGCACACGCACAACGACAAGAAGCCCTTCAGCTGCAAGATATGCGGCAAGGGCTTCTGCCGCAACTTCGACCTGAAGAAGCACATGAGGAAGCTGCACGACGCGGGCTCGCCGGTGCCGATGCTGGGACCCGTGGCTGCCGCTGCAGCAGCAGCAGCGGCAGCCGCAGCAGCTGCTTCGGGTGGCAATCCTGCCTCGGGTGGACTGCATCATCATTTACCGCCGCCGCATCATCATCATCATCATCATCATCATCACCTCGCGGGGGCTTACGCTTCGCCACCCGGTGGCGGCGCGGCGGCCATTCATCATCATCATCAGGGCCACGCCTTCGTCAGTCCGTTTCTGCTACCGCCGCCGGCGACGGCAGCGGGCGCCGCCGCGGCGGCTGCGGCCAACAGCTACTTGAGCAAGATGTTGTGACGCGACGGCGCCGCGGTAGGTCTGCAGCAGCAGGTTTATAATAACGCCAGGATTCGGCCAGCAGCAGCAGCAGCTGATTTGGGATCGTTGCAATCGTCCAAGTGAGCATAAGTCGAGAGAGTTTTTCCTCGTGACATTTGTGATAATTATATAAAGAAAAATAAAAAATATAGGTGTAAGCGCGTGAGTGATCGAGTATAAGAATATCTCATGGACGTATATTAAAATAAATATATATATGATATTTTCTAGTCGTCGTCGTCGTCGTTATACGGAAACCCCATTATACATATTATACGAAATGCCCGAGTAATAAAAAAAAAAAAATTGTTCAACGTCGAGCGAGTCAGGACAATTTATTATTTATTGTTTATATTATTATTGGGCATTGGCAACGACGCACGAGGATATGTTGTAACGCACGATCGTGATCTCTCCACCACCGAATGTAAATAAAAACGTGTAAATATTAAAGGATAAGTGTATACTACGATCGTAGGCCGACGGAAATCGATATATGCAGTATATATACGAAGTTAAGGAAAAAATAAAATAAAATTAAAATAAAAGCAAAAAACCATTTCTCATCTCTGTACCAAATAAGATAATAAGATTATCCATTTTCTTCTTTTCGTCCCTCCTCGTCCCTCGTTCGCATATTGTGTTCTCGTTCCTTTTCCACACTCTCTCCAATTGTATACGATGATATTAATAATAATCCGTACGTATCGGTGTGATAATAGTTTCGTAAGCCGAAAGCACGTCGATGTACTTTTTTTTTACCGATCTTCCTTTCTATATTAGAACGACGAATCTCGTATTTTTGTCTATTACCCACTCCCTTTCCTTTTTACGTTTTTAATTATTAAATATTTAATCACGCGCGACTTTCCCTGATAGAAATGCTCAACGTTTCATTTACAATTATGTTACGAAATATTAAGCGCATTTTAAATAACCCGATAATGACAATTTAATAGTTTCAAAAAATTACGACCAATTTCTAATCGCATTAAATACTATAATACCACTTTTAGGATCCACCGTTAGATGGCGAGTACCTTTACAGCTGTAAATCTGAAAGTGGCAGAGTAAAACAAATTGTATAAATCAGAACATAATTTTGAAGAAATTGTAAAACCCACATTATGATTTGATAGGTATAAATTCTAATATGTACTAAGACTAGCCATAAATCGTTGAGCATTTTTATCGGGGTCAGCCAAAAAAAAATGGAAAACCATGCCCTTATCAAGATCCATCTCTCTCAATAAGATTGTGAATTGTATTACGGTTATAACGATTACATTAAAGTAAGGAAGTGTATAGAAAGTGAGCGAAAAACGAAACGAACGCACCGTAAGACGAAAATTCAAATGCAAACGGCGTTGAGAATCGATAGAACAAGAAAAGAAAACGAGAAAACGAAACAAAAAAAAAGTATATCAATATAATCGAACGATCCCATGGGCAGGTGTGTGAGCGAGCGTATGCGTATACGATGAAAATAAACGAGAAAAATATTGTAGATAAAAGAAAGAGACGGATGAGAGTAAAGAGTTGTAGAAAAATAAAAATAAAACAAGAATCAAATCCGATAGACGATTTACCTCTATGTATGTGTTCCCGCTGTGTAAATATAACGAGTCAATCCATGCAATAAAAAAAAACGAACGAAACAAAAACTCATAAGCACATTAAAAAAAAATGATATAAAAAAAAAATTACTCTGAATTTATTTATTTTTTCATCGACGCCATCCTCCATACACATACGTATCGTGTATTCAGCTTGAAAAAGCTCCGCATAGTGGGTGTCTGCACTGCCACACGTATACATATCACGCATCCTATCTCAAAGAAGCGATCTGTCGCGCGCACACGTCGGACGACACATTGTCAGCAGGTTTTGAAAAAGCACACATACACACGTAGACGGGAGAGGCCGTTACCGTGTGCCCAGCCGAGTCATTATCGGCTCTTAAATATTACTTTCCGGAGATAGAGTAAAAAAAAAAAAAGAAAAGAAAAAAAAACGAAATTGAAAAAGCTCGACGCGCGCGAGTGTCTGAAGAGGTGCGCGTCGATATACACGAGACGAGGGGGTGAACGTGTCGCTCGGACCGATCGCCAGGGGTAGATATCTCTGGTGTGGCTCTCGGCGGAGGTGATATCGATGAGCGAGATCTGCAGCTACATCAGCTTTTCATCCATTAGCCGATCGTGTGCATGTACGTATGTATATAAAGGAGAGAGCACAGGTCGTTGACGAGCGCGAGATGCACTTGGCTGATCACTCCCGTGCCAGCAGCAGCTATATACAATATAATGTTGTATGTATAAAAGACGAAATTCGTGGCTTGTAAGGTTCTTTATGCGCGTAAGAAGGAAATCTTCTCAGGGGGTGTGTGTGTGTGTGAGCGCGGTGCACTCGAACGACTCGAACACGATTTTTTTTCTTTGAAAAGAGGAGGAAAAAAAGGAAGATATTGTGTACTATGGTTGCTGATTATTACGCCGCGCGATCATCGCGCTGTCCACAAAGGAATTACACATCCGACCGAACTACTACGATTATAATAGCATATACAGGATCCGAGGTGCGACATATTATATTATATATGTCACACAGTTGGGCAATTTAAGTGGGAATTATCCCACTAGCTCTCACTCGGCCGCGCGCGCGCGGACACAATTAAAGACGGATTATTAACACCTGGGACCAGTGCGGAGCTCAGTGTGTGTGAGTGTGTGTGTGTGTGTGTGTGCTTGCGCGTAAATTTTTTGCTGCACGATGTCACGCTGGGCGAGCGAGATTATTGTTATTATTATATCCCGTGCTCGAGGAGCTTAAAGATCCGAGCTGCCGAAAGACAGAGAAAAAGAAGGAAGAAAGGAAGAAAGGAAGCGAGAAAAAAATTCGCGAGTACTGCTGAAATTTACGCGTAACGAGGACCGTATATCATGTAGCTGCATTACGGATATGTATAGTGTATACTTATCGCTAACGATTAAAAAAACCTCAAGTTTAATATGCAGATTCAAGATGAAATCAGACGTTAAAGTAGATTTTGTTACAGGTACTTTCGTGTGAAATTGAAAGACATTAAACCAGTACTGATTAATTTTTAAAATACGTAAAAAATGCAATCATCGCGTATGAATTATTTTTAATGCGAAAAAAACAAGTATTACGTTAAATTCTATCCAAAAATGTCAATATTTCGATCGATAGCGCACAATGAATTCTTCGAAAATTACAATTAAAGCGACAGTATCCACCTCCAGATGGCGAGGCACCTTCATCCGTCAATATCTGCAAGTGGCAAAGTTAAATTAATCGCATGAATACATAAGCACAAGCAGTTAGCGCCAATTATGGTAATCAAAGTCTCTTACTGAAATCGCAAGCCTTTTTCCCTCCAATTTTTTTCCCGGAATTTCGTTCTCTATCTTTTCAACAGATTGACAATTTTGATCCCTTATTTTGAAAGTGATTCAATTGCGACATTAATCGGAATTCCAATTCCAAAATTTTCCCTCCGTATGTCACTTTGAAGTTCAGTTTGGCGGGTAGTAGTCGATAAAGGTGTTTCTTCAGGCTTGGAATCACTGTGCCCTAAATATTTAGAAAGTGATTCAATTGCGTCATTAATCTGAATTCTATTTCTAATATTTTCACTAGGTAAATCACTTTGAACTTGATATGTAACTTGACGTATAAAATTTTTATACAATCCGTATCTATATACAAAAGTGAAAATCTGTTTTCGTTAAATTTTGTGTCCCATTAGAAAAAATTAATTGAAGTTTTTTAAAATATTTCATAACGAACGATAATGCGAAGAGAGCAACTTGTAAAAATGTCACCCAAGTTTATTTCAACTGGACCTGGATTTTTGAAAATGTATTCAACTAATTGGGACAACCTGGATTTTTGAAAATGTATTTAACTAATTGGGGCCAACATTTTTACAATAACGCGCGCAATGCAACATAACTCGAGGAAATCGCTCACATCTTGGCATATTAATTATTTAAATATAATCGCCGAGTCTATTTTGATTTATAATTTACACAAAGATTTGCGACATTGATCGCAACCTATTCAAGATACCTTTTTAAAAATCATAAAATCAATTTGATTTATATTCCGCGCGGATACGTACTCATAAGTGAATGCGCACTAGCCCGCGCGCAAGCCCATACATTTGTTGAATAGTTTTTCTTCTTCTTGTTCAGTCTTTCGGGCGTACTTTAAAATCACTCCTTATGGGGCCTAAACAATTTTTGATCGAATCGCTTTAATTTTCATGCATCTACACCAACTCGAATTCATCTTTATACGTGTTGGCAAAAAAAAAACTTCCTCGCAACCTTTGCATCGTATAATTTCAAAAGTAAATATTTATCGACGCCTTACATTGCGCGCGATAAAGTACATGCACCGCATATTGCGAGCGAGATTTTCGTTATTACGCGCGGGGCACCCCGCGGGGCGACAGTGCATACATAAATTGGTCGCGGCAATAATGTGCCGACGACGACAACAACGAGGAAGCGATCAGCGAATATTATAATCACCGAGGCACGCGCGCGCGCACATATATACGCTTCGACACCTCTGTCGTCGCTTCATTATCATCGCACACGGGCTCGATGCAGTTCTCACTCTGTGTCCCGCGCGCGCACATCGATACACACACACGATGCTACGTAATACCGCGCGTACGATCGAGCTCCTCTCTGCGCTGTCCTCGGCGCTGTTGCAGCCATTAAAGCTCCCATATAGAGCGGCCCATTCAAAGTGCACTGCTGGCTTATTAGCGTCGACTGCGATGATGTTTCGGGCGCCCCATAAACACGTACAGGATGATCGCTGCGCCGCTGCCGTGGGAGAATCGAGAATCCCGAGTATAGCTACTGTGTGTGCGTGTGTGTGTGTGTGGCGCTCGTGCAATTTAAACTGCCCGGCCTCGCTGTGCAATAATGGTAACTCGATATCCTTATGATGACGATGATACACCACCACCACCGACGCAATATATAGATCGTTATAATGCGCGCCCGATCTGCGGGAAGTATCACGAGCACACACACGCGCGCGCGCACATTTGTTTTGGCTAATCGTTTATATTCTCTTGCTTATATACTCCAAGTGTATCGGGTTACACAGGACGCTCGGCGTTGTGGCTTTGAGCTCGTGTCTTCGGCCGGCGCTCCTTTTTAATATCGATATAATGCCTATAAACCTGCGCTACCTGTCTTGGCCAATTTGTCTCAAGTTGCATACGAGGCTCCTGTATCTCTATATGATCCACGCACCGAACTCACTTCTTCTTTTTATATAATCCGCATGTATATACATACGTACGATGTCACGCGTACTTGTATACAACGTGATTTTATATATATGCTACATACATACGCGCAGCCGAGCTCAAATGTTACAACACACGTGCGGTCCAGGGGGTGGCGTATATCACTGGTAACGGCAGTAGTAGGTGGTGCGAAACGACACCTATATATAATACATTATGTGTATAAAATTAACGGCTGAACGAGCAGCAGCAGCAGCAGCTCTCGCAGCACACACACACACACATCTCTCTCTCTCTCGCGAAATCCTCGGAGGCGTCGAATCGTGCGCTAATGCCCTATCACACTGCTATGCGGCCCGTATAAGCGCTCGCGCGCCTTTATAATGCCTACTATAACTGTACTACCACGGTGCGCCCGTTTATTCACACCTGATGTGCACAGCAGCAGTAACAGCTTTGTCAAGCGATATTATTATTCTCTCTCGCTCGAGCGTTGCCTTTATTACGATCTTTTTTTTTATTTATAAGGTATTATAGGCGTTATATACCTTGTATCCATATACGTTTCTCTCTTTCTCCCTCTCTTGCCCGCAAGTATATAGTCACGTATCTATCGAATCGTCGAGCTTCGGTAGCAAAAAAAAAAAAAAAAAAAAAAAATGGTGAAAGAAAAAAGAGAGAAAAGCTCCAGACGCTCGTGGAGATATCGCAAGCTCTATATCGCTGCTAGTACCGTAATGAGACACACGCGCGAACTCGTTCGTGTGTGCGCGGCCTCTCGACGATATCTACCTACGCGACGAGCCTATAATACAAGCCCGCCGATACGTCGTCGAAGTCGAGTGTTGTATATACGTCGCAAAAAGTTGAGAGGTAGCGGCACATCGTTACACATACGTATATCCCGAGCTTTTTTCTTTACTTTTTTGCATTTTATTTTTCTTCTTTTCCCTCGTCGTTATAAATCACGTGTACACCATTGCTATATACGATATCGAGTTAAAATCTTGGTCCCATGGATATCGCGTGTATAGTGTCCAGCTGCGCTATTGTAACATATCGACGCGTATACGGCGCAGTATTTAACTTAACGTAATTGGTAATAATTTAAAGTGCGTATACCCCCCCCCCCCNCCCCTTTTTTTCGGGGTAGATAAGGTCACCCACGCGTAAACTAACGCGCGAATTACGCGCGTTACATGTATATAATATGGATGCAATTACAGCCGCGTGCGAGGGGTGATTTTATAATTATCCCTTGCACGATCGTACCCCGCGCGCGCGCACGCGCGTATTAATATAAATATCATCGTACTCCTCGTCGTGTGCACATTACACACGACGTTGTCTCGCGATCATACTCGTCGACGAGTGTCGCACTTTGTAATACTCTCGCCCGTGATATATACGTGTGTTTATGTATGTGTGTACACTTTGACGCGGTAAAGAGGTGCCTTTCGTATACACGCATAATACTGCGCGAGGGCGGTGGTGGTGGTGACGATGTTGACTGGTGCGACTGGTGTCGGCCTTTCTCGCTCGCTCGCTCGCTCGGCTCGGTACAGAGCACATCAAAGGCAGCGAGGTAAAAAAAAAAGCTCGCGCCCCCTGGCGCAACTTTGTGTGCCCGGCAGAGATGCTACTACTGCTACCGCTGCATCTGCAAGCTGCTGCTGCCGCTGCGATGGCGATGTTTGTCGCTTTGTTTGATTTTGCATTGAGCAGCTACTGCCGCCGCCGCCGCCACCGCGCGGCGAGATAGCTTTCACTTAGCGCCCGGACACACGCGCGCGCGCGCCAAGATTAAACAGATTCGAAAATGTGTACCACATTCTTGTTTTTTTTTTTATCGCGCGTATACGTGTGTGTATTATGAGTGCGGGATCGAAAGAAAAGGACGTCTTTGAGAGCTTCTTTTTCACACACACACACACACACACATACACACGAGCAAAAGCCCCGCGAGTTAGACTTGCTTATGACGCGAGCTTCAAGCTCTCTCTCACTGCGATTCCTTAGAGACCGATGGCCCGCTCGACGCGTCTACATCGAGTGTCTCGAGCGCATTCCCAGCTCCCTGCGATGAATTTTATTCGCCGTTCGAGTCGAGCTTTTATATCATCATATTATATTATGTACCGTATAATGGGAACTGAAGGATCGCGATTATATTGCGCGTATTATTACATAATACGTAAGTATAAGAATACGTGTCGCGATTGAGCGCGATCAGCCGAGTGGAAGACTATGCGGACTCTCTTGCATTTTATCTGTTATGTGGGATGCTGATCCCTCGAGACGCGTAATTGACTGCTGCCCATTCCGAATATTTCGGATTTGGATGACGATCGTATATGAAATTGGTACGGGAGCTTTCGCGAAACAAATATTCGCGATGTGATCGAGATCGAGCATTTAACTTTTTGTAAAGCGTAATTTAATCTAATCAGATATTACAGATACTTCACCAAAATCAAATGATATTAGATCATTAAATCGATCTTGAATAATTTTCCTACGATCCGGTAGCATTTGATAATATTCTGTCGTGAAAAAGAAAAACCACGAGAAAGAGAAGCATTGCGGGCAATTGCGTGCCAGCTACAATCGAGTCGGTTATGCTTGGAATTATGGATAAAAGCGAATTATGAAGAGCACAAAATTTACATGCAATGTAAATATAATGATGTATGAATACAGAAAAAATCAAGAGTAATCCGGAAAATTGGGCGTTCGACTGATTATGTGTGTGCAGAATTATTTTTTTACATATTGGTTTTTTTTAAACATTTTTTCATACGATGAGGATAATATTTTTTGGAATAATAAGAGAATTAATGACATTTTAAAATGCTTTATTATTATTTACAAAATTGAAGGTTGTTTTCATGAAAGATTTAATAACTTAGCCTACTCATGCGATTACAGAAACTTCACAATTGAAGGTAACACATTTGACGGTTTTTTTATCATGTGCTGCATACATGTGTTTATTGAGGTACCTCTTGTGTCCAAATGGTTTGTGACAAATGTCGCATTTAAAGGATTTGCAACGATCGCGCTCTTCCTCTATATGTTTATGGAGGCAAATCTTCAACATTATGTGATATTTAAGGTTATCCTTACGATCAAAGGATCTGTGACAAATATCACATTCGAAGGGTTTCATACCATGTACTTCATTTATGTGAAATTTAACAAGCCTTTTGTAATCCCTTATTTTGCAGATGGTTGTCGATAAAACCGTCACTTCAGGCTTGGAATCACTGTGCCCTGAATACTTTGAAAGTGATTCAATGGCGACATTGATCGGAATTCCAAATCCGAAATTTTCCCTCCGTATGTCACTTTAAAGCTCAGTTTTGCAGGTAAAAGTCGGCAACGACTTTAATTCTTGTTTAAAATCGCTGCATTCCAACTCAATTGAAATTTGTTCCTCTGACTTTTCCTGTAGCGTCACAGTTTCTTTCTCTTGTTTTTCCTGAAATGAAATTTGAAGGTAAGTTTCTAATGGTCGATCAACAGAAAATAATTGAAATTATTAAGCTAACCGATAATCCTTCGATCGGCCAAAATTCAACATTATTGGCTTCGTAAGAGTCCACTAAACCGGAGTTACAATCGTCGCCTGCCACGAACCAATGATTTTGTGGTTCTTCCTTCAAGCTGAAAATAATCAAAAAAATAATATCAATTGTATAATATAATATCAATAATAAAATAAATAGATGCATCAAAAATCATCATGACATTTGTTAAATAGTGACGCCAGCCACACAGGGTCCAACTGTGAGCTTTCCTCCACCTTTTTCGATAACTTCCCTGGCCGAGAGAAAGAAAAAGAAAGAGACTGACATTTCGTAGCTTGATATGAGATCGGCGTGTTCGCGCATTACTCAGACACGTCGAAATCTGTGTTATCATATGCGTGGCGCGCAAAATTGCGATACTCGTGTTAGCGAGAAGAAACACATTTACAAAATACGTTAACAATGTTCAAATGATAAATGAGTTGCTTATTAACCCTTTAACGCCTGAAATGACCATTTTTGGACAACATTTATAGCGATGAATTACACCGACTAAAAATTGTTCAAAAAACTTTTTAGATATCATTTCTTACGTAAAATTTAATGTACTTTTCGAATCCGGGGTCAGAATTCTCAAAAATCTATTGAATAAAAAGTTATAAACAATTTTGTAAAAAAAACATGAAATTTCGAGAAAAAAATCTCGTTTAACTTCAATTTCACCACGGAAAGAAGGTTTGCTCGTGCGTCTCCCGCATATAGATTTGGTCAATGGCATGTATACTTTATTGTAAAATAGTTATAATTATGAAATTCAATATGGCGATCATAAATTTGACTCCCGAAGACCTGTATGTCATAAAATGATTTCGACAATTTTTAACTCAATAACCATCAACTTTACGAAAAAACATTGTAGAATAATAAGTATTTAGAATTGATCGAAGAACACGCCTGATTTTTTTCAGAATTTTTGGAACGATTTTTGGATTTCTGGATGACACCATTCTTTTCAAAAATCCAAAAATCGCTCAAAAAATTCTGAAAAAAATCAGGCGTGTTCTTTGATCAATTCTAAACACTTTTTGTTCCATAACTTTTTCTCGTAAAGTTGATGGTTATCGAGTTACAAATTCTTAAACGTTCTCAGCCGAAATCAAAAATCAAAAATGAAACCAAACTTAATAGACAGAAAGAGAGAAAAAAAGAAAACAATTTTTCGTCGGTGTAATTCATCGCTATAAATGTTGTCCAAAAATGGTCATTTCAGGCGTTAAATGGTTAAATAAGTAACATTATCGTAGACGGCACAAAATCTTAAGGCTTTGAGTTTTAGAGCTAAAAAACCGATATTTCTATCAACAATCGTCTTCTAGAGTGGATTTAAACTGGTAAAAATATTCTGAAAAATTCATACGCATCCTCTGACTAGTTTTAAGAAGATTTTAGATTTTGTATTTGTAGCCCAACGTTGTTAGTTTTTGAGTTAAAAAATCGTAAAAGAAATATTTTTGAGTCTCGCGCGCCATAGCCCATTCGTGTAGTTCTTATAGAATGCGCGGATGCGCTGCGGGATCGTATTAGCTTGCGTTCTCCTCGAGTCTATTTCACTGTGCGTAGCAGCATTAGTATTCTTAGTTATCCGGGAACCAACACGTGATTTTTAAGCGCCGACTACTTTGAAATCATCGATAGCTTTGGTGTACTCATAATCAGTACTCGCGACGAAGTGCAGCGTGAAAAAGCAAGGAAGATCGCATCTAGTGCAACACGTGATTATCGTAAAAAAATTATAAATTATTTTCAATCGCAAACAATTGTTTTCGTGTGTGAAGTGCGCAGAATGATTCTCGACGGTGATATTGATGTGAGTTTGATGGATGTCGATCTCGCAGAGCAATACGAAAATTATTGTAACAATTTCCAATTAGAAACATGGAAAAGGTTATGTAAGACAATGAATTGGGGGATCCCACAAGAGCGAAACGAATTGCTCTGCCGCATCGACCCTTATATCAGGCTTTGGAGGGGTCAACTTCCTGATTTTCGGGCCATCTTTCAAAAAAAAGAAATGGAGTGTCTTCTCTGCGATTGCATATACCACATGAGCCAAAACCCGCACGATAATCGAGGACAACGATTCATTGAGTTCGTAGCTCGCACCGGCTACAAAGTCTCACCCGTACTCGATGAGCAGCACTGCCAGCCTCTGCTGGGTCGCACCACGGCAATCCATTATCTGGCCAGATGCTGGCTCTCCAACATGGATAAGGTCGTCGGAGATCTTTTTAAAATTTACGACGGCTTCAGCGCGAACATCACCGACGAGTTTGGTCACACTCATTTCCACGTGGCGTGCCAGACAGGTTACGAAAGAGTCGTGAAGGAATACCTTTCGCTCGGCTACGATCCGAATCGTTGCGTGCAAGGCAACTCGCCGCTGCACTTGGCCGTGCTCGGCAAACAGATCGGTGCGATCGAATTGCTACTGAGAAGAAGCGCCGGTCCCAATGAGCCCAATAATAATAATATCAACGTGGGCGTCAATGTACAAGACTACTGGGGTAACACACCGTTGCATCTGGCGTTGGATCTCGTGAGCTTGGGTGACAAGAAGGCGGCTGAATTGCTACTGAGAAACGGCGCCGACTCAAATGTAGCCAACCGAGACGGACTTACTCCTCTACATATTATTTGCCAGAGAGGAGACGACGACGACCTAGTCGAGTCATTCTTCAACATCAACAAAGAAACAACTCAGTCGGTGCAGGTCAACGCGAAAGACATGTTGGGCCGGACCCCGCTGCAATTAGCTGTAGCGCATCTTTTGCCTCACGTGGTCGATGTGCTCTTGAATCACGGAGCTGATCTGTCTGGCTTCGTTTTTCCTACCGAAAGTGAATTCGCCGAGTGCCTTAACTCCGGGCACGATGAAGATGCTTTTAAATTAAAACTATCCTCTGGTCTGTTGGCAATCATCGAAAGTTTGGAGAAAAAAGGATATAAAATGGGCCACAGCGCCGCTCTGACGGTTATGAAATTGTTCGCTGAGCACGCGATTTTCGAGAAATCGACAGATCTTGACGAATGTTGGTACGAGGATTTGGAGTTTGCTAGAGCAGCGAAAAAACACATGTTGGGCAAGAACTTGTCGCTGTACAACTTAATGGAGCTACAACCAGAAGATGCGGAAAATAAACTCACATACGAGGACTATTTTGAGTTCGCGTGCGCGAACGAATATTGGTTCATCCCTGAAACATACCGTAAGGCTTGCATTGCACGCCTGTGCGAAATTCTATCGAAGGACTATTGCCGGCGATGGCAGCTGCA
>CACVKI010143185.1:0-28330 GCA_902732785.1 Trichogramma evanescens | reverse complement strand
AAAGTTCAATTTTTCCCGGAAAATTTCCAAAATAAACCTTCAACATTAAATATCTCAAAAAGTCCATTTTTTAAAGTAGTTTAAAACGAAAGCTGAGAAAATTTCCCATTAAACCACATGTAATCCCGCGAGTACATTTTATTGAAATACAGCGATGATGGTGTAAATACGCGAGATTTTGTGCTGTTTTTTTGAAAAATATCTGCTTTATTGTTCAATATTATAATTTTATACAGTTTTAAACAAATACAAAAACGTAACTGTTATATGACAAATATTTATAAGTGAATGGAATGGTCCCTTAGGACACTCGCCACTGTACAGAGGTTTATAGTTATATTTTTGTAATACAAAATGCGAATGCATAGCATAACATAAAGCTTCTTAGAAAATTTTAAAAAACTAAGAGTTTGCTACTTTTGAAACTGCTTATTCTAAACTTAAATTTAAAATTACACTAGAGAAAAATTTAGCATATGTACACCTAAACAGGTTTTATTTAAAGTAATTGAAGTTCTTTAAGATAAGAGCATCAGCTTTGGTTAAGCTTCTACAGTAGACTAGTTGACTTTCGTTAAATAATTCTAGACATATTTTTTTATTAAGATTGTTTCTGCTGATATGGTACGGTAGATGTTTTCCATCTTTGTCGATTATAAAGTTGTTATTGTCTAGGTAGAAAAAAGCAGATTTTGTGCCGTGCGGGTTACCCCGCGTCATTACAGCTGCTGATGTATTTTGTTTGTCATTGATTGTAATCCATTACTACTCAAATACAAGCTAACAGGTATCAATTATGATATAATTAATCATAGCCCACCAAATTTTACTCCTTTAAATAAGAACTGTTCTTGTTGAATATTCGAAATTAAATTTTTAGCTCGTAGTTCTGTTTGACCGTGCGTTGATGTGGGCGATATCGCGGCAAGCCCGGCCGGCGTCGAAAAAACTATACAATACGACACGACCAGTCAGAAACTTCCCAAGTCGAGCAGAATACCGCACCGCGCCGTGACAAACACATGCAGACAGCAGCCTATATCGATAATACGCGAGTGTGCGCGCAACACACGCGGAGAGCAGCAGCGACTCCACCGACTGGCAAGAACGAATGCGAATTTATATACACAGCGAGGTATTCGTCGAGCAGTCAACGTCGGAGCACTGCGGCGAGCGCTTCCTCGGCCGCGCTGGGGCTGGGATAAGGCCCCTCTCGCGCTCGTTCATATACATATACACACATCCCGATAGTATAGTTGACATAATATAACCGGTGTTTATACGAGAACGCGATTTCATTTATTGTACACGCATATACGTACAGCAAAAAAACAACGAGCAACAACAACCATCGAGCCAATTGAACGGGTTTCTCGGATTAAAGCGAAAAATTTTGATCGCAATTGCCCCGTGCGAGTCGTGGTGGCCATGTGAGTGCGTGCGCGAGTGTGTAATACTGTGGCTGTTTGATTTTATTTTTTTTTTGTGTTTTTGTTTTTGATTGGAATATTGGTTGATACGTAAGAGCCGATTGACCATTCGATCCAATTGTTTTTACATAAAAAAAAGAAAAGAAATAATTTCGATTCGACGAGTGTGCGTTTGTTTTGAAAGACGGTGCGCGGAACCTCGAGTAAAAAAAGAGTCGAATGTGCACATTGGCGTACGAGCCTGCGATATCACTCGACCGCGAGGATCGTAACACATATATATTGTGCGTGGAGAGGTGTCTCTCGATTCTAACGAGCTCGTGGGCGCCCCGTGCCGTTGATAAAAAGTTTGTAAATACACACATCGAGGCTCTGACCTGCTGGTGCTGCTGATCGTGCGAAGGAGGCAGCCGCCAGCCACAGCCACATGCGTGCGTACGTGCTCGACGATCAATTATTGTTATTGTTGCTGCTGGCAAAAAGTCGCCCATCGATAGTCGCCAGCCAAGGATGTCGACGACCAGACGCAACCTGCCTTTATTATTGCGATATCGCGTCGTAATCGTAGTCAGACCTGCGAGGAGAGAATAAAAAAAAAATGAAATTCATTAGCAACGCGGCTATGGCCACCGAAGTTCACAAATCGGCCTCGTGTTGTTGCCGCTGCTCCGTTATCACAGCGGCGGCGGCCGACGACGACGCTACTATTACTACTACTACTACTAGCGGCGGCTCACATCGCTGCTCCCGTTATCGTTCCTATCGCCGCTCGTGCAGCTGTCAACGCGGAGGAGGAGGAGGACTATTATCATCGCGGCCGCCTCGCTATAAACACTGCTATCACGGAGTAGCAGCAGCCGCGCCGCCACCGCCGCTGCTCCTGTTTCTGTTCTTGCTGCTGCTGACATTGCAGACGCTCGGAGAAGCGGCGGCAGCGACGACTCCGCACCAACAAAATGGGCCCGGAGCAGGTACGTCCTAGACTCACGCAGCACCTTTGTCTATTTCCTTGTTGTATATACTCGATCGATGGCTCGCGTGTGCCCTACCTACACAGCTGCGATAGTTTTCTCGTACGTTTACTTCCGCGTTTAATAGCTCGACGAACGTTCCATGCCCTTGTTACCCAACATTTCATACTATCAACAAACCATTAATGCATACAACAATAATATCTGTATTTAATACTGGAACGCATCTCGCACGTAGGCGCGCACACACATAGCACCTTGCGAAAAAAGAAATAGCGGAGGCATGTTCTTACACTCGCTGGCAGTAGCGCAGAGCAGCGAAGGTAAATGTATAAATCTCGTACAATAGAAATATGGGATAGGTGCTCTGGTTATATATGTGATGCGCGGCGCAGGCTGTTGCTTGTTCTCATGCTTCCTGTACGTACGCACGTACACCGAAATAAAAAAAAAATCTGCGCATTATAAACGTGTGCAAGTTTCTGTGTGTGTGTGTGTGTGTGCGTGCCAACTGCCAGTAGTAGTATATGCTGCTGCTGCTGCCCGCGTGAGCACACGCGTGTTGGTGTCTTATGCTATATAACAGCAGCAGCAACAAGCAAAGCAGAGAGTACTAACTCGCAGAAAAAGCAGAGAGAGAAAGACTCGCTTGAAAGAGAGAGAGAGAGAGACCTTGAAAGCCGAAAGAGAAAGAATAGAATAGCTTTTATACAGAAACTCCGTGTGGCTATATGGCCCGGATTCGTGCTATACACCGATATATACTACATGCATATACTCGTTTATATGTGTGTATACGTATACGCGCGGCGCACACATTTATATATTATATATCCACGCAGAAAGAGAGACATGCTACTACGCACACACGAGCCTCTCAACAGAAAGAGAGAGATCGAAAAGATCCAAGTATTAAATTTACAAAGAATATCGACATATCCTGGTAATAATATAAGGGGTTTTAGCGCGAATGTCTATATAGTTATATTAATACAGACGAGAGTTCATATCGTACACATAATAAGTATATATCTATACGTTGACATTGTCAATGAGCAGATTGCGCGCAGTATAGACGCGCGGGGCCTCCTATATCTCTGCACACACAATAATATTCAAACTGCACGCGCGCGCGCGCTCGCATGCAGCTCCGAGATATTATTGTACTCTTATTGCAGCTGCAGTCGCGCGCGAGGATTGTCAACGCGGATGAGAAAGAAGAGCACGTGGCTTTACGATACATTGATATATCGACGAGAACTGCACGCCGAATCTGCATAGCTGCACCTCCTCTCACGAATCGCCATCGTTTTTGTATACAAACATACCGATGTTTTTAAATTTTTTTTATTGTTATTATTGTGACATATTCGTTATGATAGAGATATATATACGCGGCAGAGCCGGCGTGCCCGCAAATGACGCACGACTCGTGAGACGCGCACGCTTTGACACGCACTGTATATAGTAGTCCTCGCATCGCGGATCCACTATACCTATAAGCCGAAAATTTTCCTCGTCAAAACTTTGCTTTGCTTATGCAACGAATGACATATGCATCAGCCGATGCCCACGAGTTTCGCTTGGAATTCGTGTATGATTATAGGCGCTACATAACTCGTCTCGCTGCTGCTGCTGCCCGAGAGCCCCGCGATCGTGTGATCAACGCGTTGCGAACTCTCCGATTATTATATGAAGAAAAAAAAAAGAAAACAAGCCTGCATCGACGACGTGCACTCGTCGTATGCCCTTATCGTCGTTTCCTTTTTTTTTTTTCTTTTTTTTTACTCTTCGGGATACGATTCTTCGACCAACGCACCCATGAATGTGCGCGTCTTTTTTTTCTGCATGTATAGCTCCAGTGTATGTATAATGCGTGTATGCAATAATACGTATATATATAAAGGCTCTGCTGCGCGCCATGCGCCTCCGATTTCAAGAACTCAGCGCGCGCGCACGCGGCTCTCTTATACACGGCCTGTTTGTGAGTGTGTGTGCATGTGTGTGTGTGTTCCATGCGATATATACGCACTAGCACACACATACATTTGAACTAATATTACGAGAAGGAGAGAAAGAAAAGAAGCATATATAAGACGCAGAAGGCAGCATAGCAGCAGCAGAAGAAGAAGAAGAAGAAGAAGAAGAAGAAGAAGGTGCGGAGGAGGGAAGTGCAGGGGAGGACGCGATGTTGAAGGAGATGGCACACACACGGAAGAAACGTGATTTTTTTCGTCCTAGAAACTCCGACGATGAAAGATATTCCACTTGGTATTTATACGCGCGAATGGGTCACTAAGTGACGGGGCCAGCGTCGATGATGCAATCGTTTTTTCGTATACGTTAAACTTTCGTTAGCAGCAGCAGCCTATATACTATACATATTGGCACTCTGCTGATTTTTGGAGCTGCTTTAAAATACGTGTAGCGAGAGAGAAGACGCACACGCACGTTATTATAACCCGACCGGTCCGTATGAGAAATCTTTTTTTTTTTTTTGCTCACTTTATTATATTATTATCGGACGCGCTGTGGTGTCTGCATCGCGATGCGCGAAAAAATAATCGAGCTTTTAGCTGCTCAAAGTTACCAAACGTTGCATCATTTGATTATCGAGGATACACGCGTACGAGTCCTATAATTATTTGGCATTGCGGAAATCGAAAAGATTCGTCGATCGTGTCGTGCGTTATATGTATCGAAAAAAAAGGCAAGTGGCGACGCGCACGCATTGGCCACGGACAGCTGCGCGCATTATATACACATAGGATATTGCCGCTGCTGTTCCTCGTCTTTTTCTCTATGAAAGCATCGCATGGAAGCGCTAAAATTTTGTATACACGTGCGGTATATAGAAAAATTTAACGTCTCGTGTTTCAGCGCCTCGTAGCACAAGACGGAGCTCGAGCTGTGCTCGCCTCGTGCACGCGCTCATCGTAATATACGATCTATGTGGCCATCATCGCTTGGTTATAGGCCGCACGAGCTACTGCCCGACGAGTATATAATATAATAAGGCGACGAGAGAAGCAGCGACACCAGTAGAGTAGTTTTAGTTAGCAAAAGTCACAGTAGTAGTAGCTGCTAGGCGATAAAAATAGTGTACTCGGTATTATATACCATAATATATATACGCACACACACGAGAGAGAGAGAAAGAGACGATGTTTGCCAAGAATACCGGCGAGGTATTACTGATAAACGCGCGACCCGGCGGCAGCCGTATAGGATAATATATATTTATTTTTATTAAACGACGAATGCGCGCGTGCAGTGAGAGAGAGAGAGAGAGAGAGAGTCGAAGAAGCGCGGCGCGAATAAGGAGCATCGCACCCGACTCGAATTGCTGCACAGAGCTCTCTTCTCGCTTTCTTTTTCCTCGTGCAATAATAATGTATATCATTTTATGCGCTGTGTGCGCGTTATCATAGTGTCCTGCTCTGCCCGTGCAGCTGCGTTAATACATACACTTTAGTATGTATTATATATATTTGTATACATATGCGCTTGTTATTTCCAATCGTCGGTCGTGCGCTTATCTCGACGCAGCTCGAATTTGCACCGATGCACTCGTGCATCTCTGCTGCCTGCCCTGTCGTCGCTCGAATCCTTTACGGACTCTACTCTGCGCGGGCGAGTGTGTTGTTTAGCGACTCATTTGTGCAGCCGATTCGATCGCTTCGTTCTTCTATGTCACGATACATGTAGCTTCAACAGCGCAAGTATATACACAAAGCTACACCGACGCGCGAGCTACGCAAAATGAAATACGTACTTTTTTTTTCAACGCACAATACGAAGGGAGACTAGATAAGCGCGAAAAAAGGGAAAGGAATTTTCATGACGAAGGGTTGGCTGTCGAGTGCACGCACGCGTATATGCAAAGCTACACACGTACACAGGCACATGTATACACAGCTGCAGCGCACGATGCACGAGAGCGCGTGGGTGCTTGCACCCACACACACACATATATCTCTATATATTGCTAAAGCTGCATCGGATTTTAAGCCGGTGCGCGCACACCCATAATGTATGGCGTGCATATATCGCACTCTTTTGCATTCGCGTACATAGCTGATATGTGCGCACACTGTGTACATACACACACTCGCACACAGACACGTACATGCGGCACGTAATATTCTCTCCTATGTCATATGTACACTTCGAAGGTATCCGCGTTTAACAACATACAAAGAGGTAGATTATTGATTTTTCTCCTCTCTCTCTTCTCTCTCTTTCTCGCTTTTTAACGGAACTACATGCAATGGGGTTGCGCTAATCGATTTCGATTCTAATACCCATACGGAAGCTGCCTGCCTGCGTTCGTGTGCCCGTGTGTGCGCGCGCGCTCGTGAGTTTTGCAAAAAAAAAGCTACAAAGCTCTATCTACGTACACGCGAGTCGAGCGCACGGATAATTGCGCGAACTCCTCCGGCCACCACACCACCACCTGTGCATGCATCATCGTCGTCGTGCGTCTGTGCGCGCGTACACGCATAATACGAAGAAAAAATAAAGAGAGCCGCACACGCATTATTATGCACAAAAGAGAGGCATAGCGGCGAAAAACGACGGAAAGAAGAGAAAGAAAAAAAAAGATACAAGTCCCGTCCTGTTGCTCCTTCGTCGTAGTCGTGCCTTCTGTCCACGTGTGCGAGTGTGTGCGTCCTTTTCGCAACACCGTTCGCGCGCCCGCACCTCGCGACATGTCCACTACTATGCGCATTGGCATATTTAGTCCTTAGCAACACACGACACATAGGCGCAGCGTTATATACCTATGTGTATAATAATAATAATAATAATAATGGCAATGTATAGAACGCCGATGAAACGCTAACCTTGACTGTATTCCAAAAATTTGGCTTAGTCACATCGCCGTATAGCTTAGTGTGATGGTGGTGGTGGAGGAACGGCGCAAAATATAATGCACGCACACGTCGATATACCCATATACTATAGACTCTTGCGTATTCTATCACGTATCCTCGTGGATATATCTACATTCGGTTAAGCAAGTGAGACTGGAAGTATGCGCGAATAACAGTAGCTCTACACGCTGCAATTCATTCGGATGTATTGTGTACGAAATAAAATTGCATCTGCTGCTGCTGCTGCTGCTGCTGTTGCCTTTTTTTTGGTCCCCGCGATGCATGTAGTACACGTGTACGTACCTATATACATAGATCGCTTTTTCACCGTGTGGCATGTAGACTACGTCTAGTACGCAGCTGCCCTTAACCTTGGAGCTCCGAAAAACACCTCCTGGTGGTATTGGAGCTGCACACACACACACACACGCAAACACGCACAAATCTTATACTCTATGTATATAATTGCGCCCATAGAACTCGTACCTATCCCGCGCTAGCGCACGAACGCGCGAAATGTAGCAGCTCCAGAAAAACGCCGTAACAGAGGGCGATTGAAAATATATTATATTGAAAAGTACGTTTCGTCGATTTTTGTGCCCTATGGCATTCGAGCCGCATATAAGGCATTGTAGCGGAGGCCCATACATCAGAATTCAACGAAAAACTGATGACTGTGCGCGGCGTATAAGCGCGCGCGGCAAAGAGCATTAGAATTCGCCGTTGTGCCGTGCTGTGCTGTGCAGCTATACGTCGTGCGCTGTATTTCAGCAGTCGAGGAAAGTTTTTATCTCGACTTGTCTCATCTCCGCGTGGACGATCTCGTGTTGTGCTGCGCGGCGATATATATTTATATAATATGAATGTCCGCGCGCGCGTAGATGTATATCCTTCGCGATGGATCGATTCGATGTAGCGCACGTATGTAGCTTACATGTATTGTACGGGCTCGTACCATGTATGTGTGCGTGTGCGTTTATACGCGATATAGATAAGGGTCAACAACCTATCTGCTGCCTCCCTCCTTCCTTCGCTCTTTGTCTCTTTCTCTCTTGCTCTCTCTCTCTCGAAATCCTAATGGAATTTCGTCGATTGCACGGACTCGTCGTCGTCGACGTCGTCGTGCGTGGTCGGTCTCTCTAGATTATAAATGTAAAAATGATGCATTGCCCGAGAAGCGATACACATCTTCGCTACCAATGCTGCTGCGTGAACGAAGATGTGCGCAGGGCTTTAAGCTTTTTCGAGACTCGTACATACAGGCATTACAAGTCGGAGTCGTGTCGCAGGACATTGCGGCGCAAATTGAACGACAAAATTTCCTATCGTACGCACGCATTTTCGAGATACGACGCGTCGTATTCGCGCAAGGTCGTTCCGAGGCTATAGTCTATCGATTGATATCCGCGCCCGCGCGCGTATATACACATTATAAGAATATAATTCCCCGACGCGAGGTTTTTTTTCCACGCCGCGTAGTAGTAAACATAACATAATAATAATTCGCGCGCGAATATAGCGCTTATATACGCGCGCGACGAACTTTCGTAAATAGATATAAGTAATAGCGGAGTGAGTCGAAGAAGAGACTCACGCATATCGTATAATATACGGAGGGGGCAAAAGTATTATAGTCAAAGAAACGATATGTACACATATTAATTCGCCAAGTTGTTGTTTAGACGTTGTTTCTTCCATTCCACGCATAAGCGATGTGCTGCTCAGGCGCTCGCGTGTAACGGATCCCGATGCGCGAATTAATATGTAAATATGTATGCGAGGTTGCCAAAAATCGCGCAAGTTTATAATATATCCCGTGTATTGCGAGAGCCGTATCTTGGCTTATTATGCCGCGGTTATATGCTCCGTCGGTGGAAGTCGAATTTTTTCCATAATATATACGCTCGAGCGTGTGCGAGCTGTATATCTACGATTCACCACGTGCTGCTCAGTGCTCATCGAGCGAGCGCCTAATTTGTATATCGGCTCGATGAGATATTATATATCGCGTCCGATCGAGTGCGC
Organism: Trichogramma evanescens; assembly: GCA_902732785.1. NCBI lineage: Eukaryota > Metazoa > Arthropoda > Insecta > Hymenoptera > Trichogrammatidae > Trichogramma > Trichogramma evanescens. The sequence goes on along the minus strand of CACVKI010143185.1, from coordinate 19,027 downwards.
GCGGTGTGTATCATAAGGCGGTTACGGAGAAGAAGAAAATGAAAAAACTTGTAGCATTGAGCGAGTCGATCGAACGAAGCGAAAAAAGGGGCAGAAAGTGAACGTATATAATTTTAGAATTCTCAAGCGTGTGCGCGATTCCATAATTTAGGACTAACCATATACACGCATCGTAGGCCAAGAAGTTCTTGCCCCGCCGTATCTCTTTCGAAGCCAGCTATCGAGCAGCAGCAGCAGCAGCTCGAAAATATTTTGCTCTTTTCGTTCGCGAAGACTTCTTTTTTTCGTGTGTTTTTCTTTCATTTGATCTCGTTAGCTTGCGCGCGCGTGGGTGCTAATATGCTCAGGGCTGCACGTAGCACACAGTGCACGCCGTTGAAGCCAGAGCGACTGCGTTAAGTATCTGCTCGTTCGCACGTTCGAAAGCGTACAAATACTTTTTTTTTTGCTGCTGCTGCCTTCATCTTCTAAGCTCACAGGTATACGTGTACACTCCGCGAGAATTATATATATTACATTATATGTATACGCCACACGCGAACCCTCCAAGTACATAATATCCAAGTTCAGTGTCTAACCTTGACCCCAACCCTGCTAGCTGCCAAGAGCGCGGCGTTTACCGGCTGTGCGCGCGAGAGCGAGTACAACCTGAGTACATACCTATGTATATATATATCGCGTTCGTTCACTCGTGTAAGCGTGTATATATATTGCGCGCAAGCTCGGCGGCCTTTTCCACTTTTCCGCGCGCGCAAGCACACCCACACCCACGCAGCACGCGCGCGCACACGCTTTGTCGCGCGCTGTTAGGTGCTCTTGAGCATATAATAATATACTCTCGCGCGCCGTATTATATAGATAAGACGAGCCGCCGCCGTTACAACTCCCGCACATGCCGAGCGTCCTTCGTATATATATACGAAGCGAGTTATCATTTTATCATAGATCAATCGACTCCGGCTTTTTTTCCGCTGTAGCGGTTCAGGCTCGAATTTTCCACCTGCGCAGCTACGGGATTACATAGGAGAGGGAAGGAGAGAGAGAGAGAGAGAAAGCCTGACGTGATTACTATTGTTGTTGTTATTCTCGAGGCTCGAGTTGCGTCGTTGCGCCTATGCTGTACGCGCGTTAGGCTCTCTCTCGCTCTCTCTTGGGCCGATCGATCGTCACGTGGGAGTAGATATTTCTTGCAGCACGCATCACACCCCTTTTAGCTAGAGAGAGAGAAGAGGGCAAAAACCCCGTGTATGTGTAGTATATATATCGCGCGCAAAGAGGATTTTTCTCTCTTTCTCTCTTTCTACGTACTCGTGCAGCAGCGCTTTTTCCTCCCTCGTATATGTGCGCGAGCAGCGGCAGCGCTCGATTTCGCCCCGTGTATATGAGACTTTAACCGAGCTGCAGGTACACGTATACGCATATTCAACATAGTCAACGTCAATATGATGATGCGTATTTTTCATCTTCGCGTCGAAGCTACAGGCTCCACCCCTCGGTATACAGCTTTGTATGAGCTTTAATGCGAATAATTATCGCGAGAGCTCGGTGCGCGCGGAGAACATTTTGTGCGCTGCAAAAAAGAGCAACTGCGTGCGAATATGCGAGTGTTATGGTTGGACTGGAAAAGCTCGAAAACGAGACTTTTTTTTCTTTACTCATTTTCGTATACAGTTTATACTCCGTGGGTCTTTTTATCTGCGCGATCGCAATTATAATCGAATTATCCGCGATATGCCTCTCTCATCGAAATGTAATGAACGAAGGAGTCGCCGCTCGCTCTTCCATGCCTGTGCGCGCACGCTCGCGGTCTGTACCTCATATAATATATTATATATATCTTATTATTATACGTAGCGCCACTACTAGAGTAAGTAATGTAAACGCCGCACTCCAAGTCGAACGTGCCAAGCTTGTGTATATACGCGTTTATTTATACATATTACTTATGTGTAGAGTACTGTATAGTAGGCAACAAGAGAAAGAGAGAGAGAGAGAGAGAGACGAGAGTAAGTATACCGTGAAACAACGGAAACTTTCGCCAAATGCTTCGCTGCGCCCTATTCTCTATGTTTATTGCGTGCCTCTCTCGTAGCATTGCGCAGGTAGAGAATATATATAGAAAATACGGAGTGAGAGAGAGAGAGAAGGAGCCCACCATGTGCCGATATCGTGCGCCAATGCGACTCCTCACACGCTTTACTTACTATACACTATATATAATATATAATATATCGTGAGTTCTCTCTCCGCGTGTGCTGCTATACACGGGTATTAGGTTATATGCGCCAATGAAGAATGAGAGAAAAGAGAGAGAAGCCAGCGAGTCCAAAGTCACGCGCAAATTACGCAAATAACATCGTTCGCTCGCACGCAAACCAGCACAGACTCACGCACACACACACACACTTACACGTTATTTACCGTTACGCCGTGTTCCACGGCACTTGTTCTCCAACTCGGCTTTTTCTCTTCCTGAGCTCTCATATATATGCTTGTTGCCGGCAGTTCAGGTTGAAAATCATCTTTTCATCGATGAGCGCGATGAGAATGCCTATACAAATCTAATTTTCAATTTTGATAGATCGTTCCAAGTTTCGCGCGAGCCATTTTTTCTCCCTTTACAGTTATATTAATTCGCGATCGTTCATGCCTCTTATAAGCCACGATCGCTTGACTCGTACTCGTAATGCGAATAAGTTAATGTTCGATCCTAAATCATCGTCGGCGATCTTGTCGCATACGTTTCGCGAGTTCGATTACACTCGGTACTCGAATTACTCTCGAAAATCATCGATTATAATATTTTAAAGACGAGCACACTCGACGCAACGAGTACAATACATCACACGATACGCGTGCCTCGTGCTTGATGTATGTTATATTATATATACAAGCCCCGAAGCGCGAGTTTCGTCACCTTCGACAACAAAAGCCCTCTGTGTACCGCTCGATTTTCACGAGACGAGCAGTTCGTTATCCCAAGAACGCATCGCCTCGTGCAAGTAGTATAGCCAGGCGCGCGCGCGCGCGTACGTACATGGATGCAGTACATACGTGCAGGCTCGCAGTGCGTATGCACACGCACCCTCGTGTGCCGCCGTTGCATGATAAAAAAATCACGATGTGCTCCAGGCTTTAAAAGCGCGATGACGATCCCTTGCCGTGTTTGCGCCTCGAATTCGTTATTTTCATTATTCGCGCTCTCGGTTCGAGGTGAATTTTAAAGACTTATTTTTCTTCATTTTCACGAAAGTGACCCTGAAACCGTATAGCTCTGTCATTTTCTATTATCTAAAGTAATTTTTAATCGACACTTAAACAGAGCATGATAGACGAATCACTGACATTTATGAACTCTAAATATCAACTGCTGCCAATATTACGAATATTAAAGTTTGTCTTTTGATTTCTTTCAGGTATTTACGGCCATCCGCAACTGCTCGGCGCATCTTCCTTATCATTATCATCATCGAGCTCGAGAACGAGTCGAGGAACCGTCTCGACACCCGGTCGTCTCGGCCTCGACCTGGAGGTCCGACCGCGAGGCCCGATAATTCTAGGCCCGGGCGCTCGACGCAGCGTCACCCTGACCTGTCAGGCCGGCGCTGCCGTCGATCTGCACGACGTACGATGGATAACCGAGGACGATGCCAATGGTGACGGCTACAGTAGCAGCAGTAGCAGCAACAGCAGAGGCACGAGTAGCAACAACGCAACAACGGAGGAGTCGTCTCTTTGCCATCAATATCCAACGGCTCGTTGCACAATAGTGCACGGTGGCTCGTTACGTGTACACAAGGTGCGCATTATTATACATACACATACTCACGGGATACATACATACGGGCAGAGTGCGTGAACTCACATGCGTGTGTGTGTGTGTGTGTGTATGTGTGTGTGCGTGTGCATTAGATAAAGGAAGGGGAGCAAGGGGGTTAAGCCTGCACACAATTGCACACGCACACGCACACATACATCGCGCCTCGCGAGAGGGGTGCGAAAGAGATTTTGGAGGTAAAGGTCGATGACCCGTGTGTAACAGTAGCAGCAGCAGCAGCAACAGCAGCGGCTCTTCAACTTGATGCGCACATCGTGTGCGTATGTTTTGATTGTGCGTGGAGCCATGTACCTATATCATGTAGGTACGATCATTCGAGGGTTGTGTGAATCGTTTGGCTTTTTACGTGCTCAAGCGTTAGCGAGGCACATTATATACTCATTATCTCGAGCATCTACAGCCATTTTCATTGCGGGCCGGCCGCTCGTTATTTATGCATTTATATAATTTGAGCATCTCCTCTTTTCGAATATGATTTTGCCTGATAACTGTAGCCAAGTATTGATTTATGGTGGTGCATGAGTCGTTTTCCTCTTATTTATGCGTACAGGCTGAAATACTTCAATTTTAATAATGCCTCGTGCTCGCGTCGGAATAGAAGCCGAAGCCAAACCTCGTGGCTGTCTCTTTTTTAGAGCGTTAATTTACATATACAGAGGCTGAATACTTACATAATATCGCGGAACCATAACGCGTACGCTCTAATCGTTTAACGAGAGTTTAATCATGTAATTCCGCGTAGAATCGTGCGCACTACGGGATCTCCCGCGGGAGAATATCATTTTTAAATGTACAAAGCAGAGTGATAAAGAATCAATGGCGCCTTTGTTTTTTGGCTTCTATACAAGCGTAGAGAGAGAGAAATTTCTTCTTTTTTTTTCACGCCACGCTCGGGAGAGGCTCGAGATAAAGATTTCGATCGCGCAACGCTCATGTATACGATATACAGCGATAAAATATTATGTGATTAGCTCTCGCCTTTTGTGCCTGCCCAGATGAATTATGTCACGAGTACGATACGTTTTTAATTTCATTACAGAAAAAGGATCGACCGAGCGCGTCGCTGCCCAACGAAGAAGCAGCTGCTGCGACCGACAAGGCGATATTTCGATGCGTCGCGCACACGTCTTTCGGCGAGTTTATGCAATCCCCGCCTGTAACTGTTTACTTTGCTCGTAAGTTGACTCCTGATACGGATGTATTTATGATCGAGGCTCGTTTTATATCGAAAGAATATGTTTATTAAAGTACATGTTCCTTCTCTCTCTCTCCTCCGCAGAACTCTCGCACGCATTCAAAGAATCTCCAAAAGACTTGACAGTCAGCCAAGGCGAAGTGGCTAGATTATCCTGCTCGATCGACAGCGTGCCGTTTCCTCCCAATGTGACGTGGCTCCACGACGGCCGGATCATTTCCCAGGATCATTCAGATAATAAGTAAGACCCGATTAAATCGTTATGCTCCCGTCATTTTGTGCCTCTCGTTCGAAAGACTCGTATAAGAAAAATATATACATTCGAGCGATGAAAAATCTAATTTTATATCATGGATTTATATTTTGCTGCCGCGCACACACAGATACGCTTTCTCGTCGTCGCGGGGTGTCCTGTTCGTGAGCTCGGTCGAGCCATCCGACGCCGGCGCGTACCGCTGCTCGGCCAGCAACGAGCACTCCAAGGAGCAGCGCGACAGCCCGGACGCGCGGCTCGCCGTGCTCGAGCGGCCGGAGCCCCGAGCCCCGGCGCTCTATCCGCAATCGGCTTACGAGCACGCTATTCTCAACGGCAGCGATCTGACCGTCGTTTGCGCAGCTTCCGGTTATCCGACTCCGACGACCACTTGGACACTCCTGAGAACAGGTAAGTTTTTTTTGTTAGATTATTTTATATGGAGCGCATTTTGCAAATTCGTATCGCGCGCGCGCGCGCGCGGAAAAGACGCAGCTCTTTTTTCGCGCGGTCCCGATAAAGAGGGCGATGATCTTGATTATATTTTTCTGGATTCTCGGGTGGGAAAAAATTAGCTACGAGGATGCGAAATATCAGATGTTTGTCTTGAAATAATAGCGTATAAACTGTATGTGTGTGAATATATATATGTGTGCTCACTGGTATCATTACGTTTCACAGATAAAGGAAACATTAAGAGACTCAAGCTATCCAGTTCGAGCTCGGGTTTAGCTATTTTAAAACTCAGCAAAATTACGACTGCCAACTCCGGTGTTTATGTTTGTTCAATGGTTAATCAGGATAACGACACGACTGAATCTCAGGTTTGTTTATCGCTTCTTATTCCTCTAAAATATTAAGTATGAAATGATTCGAAGCAACAATAACATTCTCGATTGTTTCGTGCCCACAGAATGTTACCGTGGACGTGCTGGTACCACCGACGATAATCAAAAAGCCCGCAGATCTGGTTCATCCAAATGGCAGAACCGCCAGATTCGAGTGTCAAGCTCATGGATATCCTACGCCGCACATCTATTGGCTTAGAAATGCGCAAAATGTCACGTTCAATGGTGAGAAACCATTTTTAATACTGCAATTTATCTTATCATTAAAATTTCGTTATGCAGTACAATAAGAATGGTGATAATCTTAAATTTTTCAGGACGAACGACCATGTACAAAAAAGATTCGAACAAAGTAGAATTAGCAGTTTCGGCCACAGTTCCTTCGGACTCGGGTATCTATCAGTGCGTAGCCGTTAATGCGGCCGGTGAAGCTTCAGCCGCGGGTCGGTTACAAGTCAATTCGTCGCGCAACAGTCCCGACGCGCCAACGTCATTAAAATGCGAGGCCCGATCGCCCACCAAAATGTACATATCATGGGAGCGACCAAAGTTACTACCGTTCACTGATATCACTGCCTACACCGTTCACTACAGGCCACTGGATGGTGGCAAAGAAGAAGTCACTCCTCCCGAACCGGGAAATTCTACGTCGGTTGAAGTATCGAAACATTTGGAGCCTTTTACGAATTATACTTTTTACGTGCGCTTGTGGAACAACCACGGCGCCAGTGATCAATCTTCAACCATTACTTGCTCTACCGAAGAGAGCGTTCCAAAAATTGTTCCAAAGACTCATGTGCGTGTCATAAGTAGCACTAAAGTGTACGTCACATGGAAACCACTTACTAAAAAAGAAGCCCAAGGAATTGCGACACAGTACAAACTCGAATGGAAACAATCAAAACAACATTCTGTCAACTCACTGATTTTACCTTCCAATGTTGATTCAAAACTATTGACAAATTTGATTCCTGGAGAGCAATATGATTTCCGCGTTCTTGCTCGAACTCGAGTAGGTTGGTCTAGCTTTAGCGAATCACCAATTGGATGGCTAACTATAACAATTCCAACTTCGCAAGATTTAATACAAGCCCAGATTTCAATGGTTGATTCGCAATCTTTAAAGGTAACTTTTTTCAGACTCAGTTGGAATTATCTTTAACTATGTATTTCATGTGTTAATTTGAATTTAAGCTTTTATGGAGCGTGAAAGATCCAATATTAGAATACACATCGTGGAAAATTCATATTCAAAGCCAAGATCGATCTTTAAGTAGCTTCATTGATTTGCCTAAAAATGTTTCTGAGTATATCTTTACGAATTTGAGTGAGTAGTTACTTTTTTACACATTTTTAGTCTATTTTGATAAAATTCAAAAGGCAACAAAAATAAATACGAAAATGAAAATATTTTTTTAGAATTCCACGTTCCGTACGACTTCAAATTGTGTGCTATATATAAAAATGAAATTGTTCAGTGTATTACGAAACGTGCAGATTTAAGTGAAACTTCAGGTGAGCTTCTTTCGATTAGTCAAACATTTTAATAGAATTTAGTTTAATCATTGATACTTTTTTAGAAAACAACATACCAAAATTATTAGAAGCTATTTCTGTATCTTCCACTTCGATAAGTTTAAGCTGGTTACCCGCAAAACTCAATGTTATCGAAAGTTATGAATTATGTTACCATGCTATAAATCTTGAAAATCCAACTGTAACCTGCCTTTCACTGTGAGCATAATTTTTGTACGAAGTCAATACATTTAAAACTTTATTTATTATTAAATATTCGTAATTATATTTTTTAGGAGCAATACCTCGCATATCGTTGTGAAAAATTTGAAACCCTACCATCTATATGAATTTAAAGTGCGAGTAATAAGTAATGACACTGAAAAAAATAACTTCAGCGAAAGCGTTACATGTTACACTAATGAAGATGGTATATTTTACTTTTTGAAATTAAATTTCTAAGGGAATGAAAAAAGTTATTTAATTGAATTTCTATATCTTTAGTTCCAGGAGAGATAGAAAATATTGAATGGTTCCAAAAGAACAAATCTACTATCCATGTTACGTGGCTAAAACCATCAGAACCAAACGGCGTTATAAAAAGTTATGAAGTAGCTTATACTTCTTCTCCAAAATTGACTCAAACAGCTTGGAATAACATAACGATTGACGGAAATATTACAAGGGTCGATTTAACGGGTTTATTACTTGGTAAAAAATATTCTGTGGTGATTCGCGCTGCAACTAGAGCTGGCCTTGGTAGTTTTTCCAATCCTATTGAAGTATTTACTGTTATTTCAACATCTGAATCTAAATCTTTCGATGAGGCAAAACCAGCATATACATTTACCAATGAAACAAAACTTGGTTGGTATAACAAACTTTTAAAACCGAATATACAGATAATAATTATTGATTTACATTTATTTGTGATTTATAGGAGTATTATTTGGATTGGGTATAAGTCTACCAACTTGCATATTAATTTGCCTGAGTACTTACTACTGTCGTAGAAAATATGAAAACCGACGTTTATCAAGAGAGTCGGCTCAATCTTTGAAAAACGTTAGACAAACCATTATTGGACGTACTAGCCTTTGTTGTGCTGATAGATCTTCTTCATCTTATGATCAAACAACTATGCCCAGTATCACTACCAATGAAATTGAACTTGCCGAAATGTATTCTGATTCAAAGGTACAAATTTGTCTGTTATTTAATAATGCTTATTTAAATTGATGAGACAATGATTAATGCTTTTTATAAAAATGTACTAGGGTCTGTCTATCACTGAAGGAATTGAACCATGTGTGAAGGTACCTTTATTGAGTCCTTGGGAAATCAATGGAATTAGAAAAGATTTGAATATAACCGAGAATCCCCAGGTAACGTATAAACATTTCAATAAATATCATTTCTTTTACAATCAACTAAAATACTTATTATAATACTTCTTTTTAGTATAAATTAAAATCAATCATCGAGCAAAACAACATTAACACTTCGATGGATCGAAATGACACTCAAATAACACAGTGTAGCATGGAAAGTTTAAACAATAACTGCGCAAGAACTCATAGACCACCTGTGCTCGAACCTAATGGTTGAGCTCGATAATCTAGTTCCTCGAATAACAAAGACGTGTCGTTTTGAGTTGAGTACCAACTTTGATAAACTGTACTTTATTCCTCATAGAATTAATCCTAAGAAATGTTGGATATATGAAAAAGCTTACTTTAAATTGTATTCTTAGGTTTTTGTCGTACGCTTTAGGCATTTCGCTACTTATAATTATTGATGTGTATTTTAACGAGTCAGACTGATGATTCCTGTCGTAGACTATTGCTATAACTCCTGCAACAGAAATTTTTTATACAAAGCTATATTTTCAATAGGTCTTGTAGATACAACACCAGCCCTGTTATTACATTGATAAACACAACCAGTGAGATTTAATTTAAAATGATAAAAGTAATCGTTATTAACGAACATTGCAGCAAGGACACACTGACATTGTTTTTTCAATGAATGATCTAATGCTAAGTTTTCCTATAACGTTCTTATAAAGGGTTGTAGGTATTGTTAAACGAGCTCATAATGCTTGGTTTCACTAATTGAGGAGAGAATATTACGTTTATTACGAAAAACTTTAAAAGATATATTTTGTCCAATTGAAATGATTTTAATCTGCAAATGATCTTTGCAGAAGGTTTTTTTATTTATAAATATTTATTTAAGATGGCGCAGGGCGTAATCGTAACTATATTCATAATGGGAATGTATGAGCTCGATCGTTAGTTTTTTTTTTCTTTTATTCTTCGACTGGTGAGATACAAACTTGTTACATTCGCATTTAAAAAACCGAAGTTAATAATCCATACACTTTGTTTTTTTATGGTTGATAATATAATTATATAATACCATGTAAATAATACCAGACTGGTGCACGTTACCATGACAGAGATGTGTAATGAAAGAAAAAACTATAAATGTAAAACCCAATACAGTACCTGATATTAGAACATAAGTTATCCTATACATATAATAATTTTCATGAACAAAAATACCCACAAACTTTGGTAGCACCGTCATGTCAGAGTTTTCATTATTTTTTCAATTATTTGAAATCCTGTGTAGCCATTTGGTTTTATAATACAAATAACACTTTTTTGAAAAATGTTTTTCATGTATAAAAGTTTTAAGGTAGTGAATATTTTAAACTTGAAATATATTTTTTAAAAATTTAAAACTTATAAAAAGTGTACCAAATTTAAAAGAGATTCATAACTGCAGGGTTTCAAACAGTGAGAAAAACAGTACTCGATACGGTACCATGTACAGTACAATGAATACACTGATACGCATTTCGAATGTAAACGTGAAACTATTAACTTCTTTTATCGTACAAACCGATACTAAGATACTTGAAGTGATAATTACAAAATTTAATCATTTCCTAATTGATTCAGTTTACCAATTTTGGTAGAATTGTGATCGAGAAAAAGACCAAATCGTAACTAACTTGATTTTGACATAAAAACTCGAGCAAATGATAAATTTTCAAGTACAAAAATACACTAAATTTATAACTAAAGCGACTCGTTTTCTTCGCGTCAAAAAGATAATAAACACGAAAAATTTTCTGAATGCATAAGCACATGCGGTGCTACTGGATCACATTTCTCCTTGGGATGCAATCATTCGCGCTTATCATTCAGAATAGAAACAAGAGTAGTAAAAAGTCACGCGCGTTTCGATGATAATGTAACATACGTTCGCGAACATTTCGCAGAATGCCAAGTGAGATGACGTTAGTACGCTGCGTTTTTTGTTCAAAATTTCATTCGCAAGCACACTCGAGTTCTCTGTTAATGGTAATGCGAACTTTATCTCGCTGATAGATAATAACGATACTGTGAAAAGTAGTGTAGTTTTAAATAAAAAAACCCAGCTGAAAATAAAAATCAAAACTCGTAGGATAATTATTATATACATAGACTCTGTACACTCACACTGAATGGTATACTTATATGAAAATGCTTGAAGCTTCAAAAGGCACACATACATATTTTATCACAAGTACCTATATATAAATATGATGCATGAGCTTTTTCTCTCTGTACCTCAACAGTATTAAAACAATCCAATAGTAACACGTGAAATATTTAACTTATGATTTTGAAAAAGAAATGAATGACTGTAGGACATATGTATAAATAGTTCTAATATCGCAAATATTTTATATATTTACAACCAATAACTCGTCGAGAAGCTAAAAAGTCTTTATGAATATATTTTGTTCTATTTTGCCTAAATATGAAGATCTTTATCGTGAATACTGCATATTGTTTATGTTCACTACTATTAATTTAAAGTTTTATATTTACAAGCATACATTATTTATATACATTTTATAAGATTTATTAAACAAAGAAGCATTGAGTTTTCATTCCATTAGTAATATTAATGTTTGTTATTCATACACATACCAGAGAGAAACAGTAGATATCACGAGTAATTTTGAATGCTATATAATATTGCTGATAATCTGTATCGACTATTGCTACATAGGTGTCTGCATTTTTCTTGCACTTGAAGGGTGAAGGTACAAAAAATAAGAAGAAATTGTGTGTACCTGAATTGTACAACTAATACATTTTTAGAAGGGAAATCTTTAGCTGTAAAGTTTCGAACAATGTAAATATGAGCCTTTGAAAAACTAAACCGTTTGCTCGAAATTTATATTAACGAAGGCACACGCTTTTTCTTTGATGACGATGAAAATGCTTTTTATATATTTAGACCAAGAATGATAAACGGAAAAAAATACTTTTGAGGAAAAATTACAAGAAATATAATATTTTCTAATGAAATTTTTCACGTAATATATGGAAATAGCATTAATGGATGTAGAAAAAATTTTGTCGAAACCGAACTATCAAGTGCGAGTGTAATTGTTGTACTTTTTATAAATAATGAGTGAATCTGTACATGACGCTGAACAAATCTCGATGAAAAATATGTAATCTAATTTTTGACGAAAACAAAGCGCGCAGAGAATTGCGCTCGATCATTTGAATTATCCGATAAACTATTACGTTCAAAAGATGTTGCATAAAAAGAAAAAAACTAATGTCAAACGTAGTATAAAGCAATAATTATAAAGAATATATCATGAACTTATCGATTACCTAACAAAAATCAAACGATAGTTATCTACTACTTATTACTTCCATTTTGTTACTTGCAAAGTTACCCATTTTTTATCTGTGTAATTTCTATTTATATAAATATACATTTATATTTACATTTATGTATAAATAGTTGATACAATATTTTAGTACCCTACATTTAATTAATTAATGATAGTCGCTAAAATTAACTATACCGATGCAAAACTATGGAGATGCGAAAACTATGTACATTAAACAGTACGTCATTCCAGTTTTCCCTGCGTGAGTCTGTTCATCAATGAATAGTGTAAAGTTACTATTCTCGAGAAAATTCCGAAGCTAATGTAAATGAAATTATTTTTTCAAAATAATTCGAGATGTCTAATGAAGAGTGTTTTATCGATAGCAGAGTTAAACTTTTTTCGTTATTTTGGAAATGCATACGATAGAAAGTGCGAAAAAAAGTGTTTGTTAAAAGATGTTGTTTTCACCCTGGCTTCGGGATTTTTTTAAGAAGTTACAACATATTTTCACACTTCGATGAATTTTTCATCGTGCATAAATAATTTTTGTAACATTCGATCAATGTGAAAAAGAACCGTTTCAATTTTATCAACGAATGCAAAATATGCAGGATCAACAATATCATATAAACCTTTACGTATTTTTGCTATATTTTTGAGATTGATCGACGCATTTTTATGTTTAAAACATAATAATCATGACTCTAAATCATGGTTAATCAAAAGTAAACATTTATCGTACCATCTACACCAGATAAATATATTATGCAAATATATAATTGATGGATATATGTACGCACGCAAGCGAGCATACACACACATGACTCTAGTCGAGCATAGAAACAAATATTTCTGCAGTTGTGATTAATTATTTTAAAAATGGCTAACAGTCTTGCCAATTAAATTTTTTTACTTCTCTTTTTTTCTCTGTGATTAATGATATCTTACGCAATGTTTCTTCATACAATGTAAGTTTTGGCATATTTCGCGTGAATCTAATACTTCTGTGTAAAACACTTTCAATAATTCAATTTTGCTTAAATTTTATCATTATTTCTAGTCCAATGAAAGATCCGTGGACACAGTATAAGTATGAGTTTTATGAAGTGTTCACTTCACGAGTAAAATAAAAAAAATTTAAAGCTTACGTTTCGAGTTTGGCATGGGAATATAATATTGATAAACAAGTGACATTGTCAAACAATTCACTTACTGTAAATTATAAAATTTATGAATTTTATTGTGTAGAATTAGGCAAAATCGTATCGTTTAAAGAATTTTTAATCATTTTAAGTTAAGATTCTTTTTTGATCATAATATTGGGTAAAGTAATTATATATTTTGATTCTATTACTACGTATATCATTTGTTCGTACTAAATTTATACTTATACGTAATGTAATGAATTGATTGATAAGAATGAATCATAATTTTTTTGACTATGTACTCTTGAAAAAAGTTCAGTTATAATTAAGTTGAACAGTCTGTACATTGCCGTTGAAAATCATTATTGTTGTCGAATTGTACATAAAAATATCTTTTCTAAATTAAAAACTGTTTTTTTCTCAAATTATTACTGCACAATAAATAAAATAAAAATGGTGAAAAAATATATTTTGAAACATATGTGTGAAAATAGTTATCGATAATAACTGTACGAGAGTAAAAAATATTATAATAGCTTATTATTTAACAAAAAACTGTGAAAAAAATAACAATAAAATGATATGGTTCAATTAATATACAAAAGTACATGTCTTTATTTTTCATTTGAGCCCACTCTCGTGTCCGTATCATACCTGTAGTTGCAGGCACAGCTTAAGGGCGGGAAAGTGATTTTAATAAACAAATGGAATAACTCGATCAATAATACACTTAGCGCAAAAATGAAAAATGCGGTTTGTTCGTTGCGACAAGAGCTTCATATTCCTAAAGTTTCATTACCCTAGCTTTATTTATTGCAAAGTTATAAACAATCGAAAAAACGGTCATATTTGAAGGTTTTTTTGACCTAGCGGATAAACAAATAATCCGATTTCAACTTTTAATATGCCAAATTGTAGGTCTTGAAAAGACATACATTTTTCATTCAAAACTTTTTTTCGTAAAGTTTGTGGTTAAAAAACTACAGCCGAAAAACAATTTTTGGGCACCTTCAAAGGGCCCAATTGTTTGAATTCCCATCAGTTGCATAGTTGCATTTTACACTACTTCATTTCTAACATCTAACACTATAACTTATCCTGGTGTCAAACTGCGGTTGCGAATTTTTTCATTTTTAACATAGGGTCAGATTTAACTTGACTTAACTATTCCATTCACTTATAAATATTTGTCATATAACAGTTACGTTTTTGTATATGTTTTAAATTATGTAGAAAAGTATAACATTGAACAATAAAACAGATATTTTTCAAAAAAACAGCACTCGCGTATTTACACCATCATCGCTGTATTTCAATAAAATGTACTCGCGGGATTACATGTGGTCTAATGGGAAATTTTCCCAGCTTTCGTTTTAAACTACTTTAAAAAATGGACTTTTTGAGATATTTAATGTTGAAGGTTTATTTTGGAAATTTTCCGGGAAAAATTGAACTTTTCGGAAAATCCGAGAATACCACCAGAAAGCTGAGAACATTTTCCATCGAAACCGTGTATCACGTATTTTTTAAGTGCGTTCAGGGGTGTTTTTGACGAGTTAGAAATTAAGCTGCCGTGCGTCCGTCGCCTTGTGACACTCGGCGTAAAATGCCTCACACATGACAATATGATATGTATTTAAACTAATCTATTACGATAATTAATTTACCGGAGTTTCTTGGAATTGAAATGCAATTAGGTGATGTACTGTGTTGGAAAATTTATTTGCAATGTTCAATAATGCTTTGTAAAATAACAAATAACAACCAAATATAAATGTAATTGTAAATGCAAATTTAGAAAAATGTAGATAACAAGTTGCAAAGCAAATATTATTATTGGTTTAAATTCATTTTTCATGTATATATACCATAACATTATATCGAACATATATTACAAATTTTTTCGATTTATACGTGGGTTGAACTTGGCAAAAGCATCGATGCGAGCAGGTCTCAAAATTTCTTTTCAATCTGGATGACGTAGTCCTGAATGACGGTCAGCTTATGTGGCAAAATCATAGTGCGAGCATTTGGAGATATTCTTTTCCTGAACACCGTAATACGGGGTGATCAGCTCCAGAAAGCTTCAGGATCGGAAAACACAAATGACGAAGATCCGAATGAGTGATGCCAGCCAGGACAAGCCCGTGGGACGTCTCCCATAATTTTTAGCTCTATTTAAGCCTTTTATTTATGCCTTTTATTTATGCCTTTTCTCTCTGGGATCGTATTGCGCCAGTTGCTAACGCGGCCATGATCTGTTGTTCAAGGCGGTCGAATTCATATATTTCACATTGTGTAGTAAATATCTGTGGCGGAAAGGCATAACATAACGACTCAAGTCCATTTTTTTAGAAATCGATTTTATGATGAAAAACGTCTATATTTAGTGTCTACTTTAATGTACAAGAGTCAGAATAGACGAATTTAGCGTCTAACGTTGGTTGCTGCATCGTGCAAAACGACTCAAGTCCACCATTGCGAGTTTGAAAATGCTATAGAGAGTCTAATTTGATTTGAAAACGAAAGAAAATGTTGTTAAAATGTTATACATAGCTCCACACTCTTTGAATATTGTGAATTACTCTATACGATTGTTACATTTGATACGCAAAGGGCAATTTTCGCGATTTTCAGTTTGGCCTTTTTTCGTTGCAAGATTTGAGATCTGACATCAGTATAACGTTAAATGAGCTATTTTATCAATGTGAAATCATTAAATGAGTTTATGCTAACAAGAGTGCAAACCGTGGAAAGGCAAAACGAGTCCATATTTTTTGCTCCCTATCATCGCTATGATGCGTCTTTCAATTTCATAAGTACATAGTTCAAAAGCTACCTCATATAGTAGATTAAAACATCATAGGTTCAGACCTCAACTCGTCCGCGTCTAGTCAGGCAAAAAATGAAAACTAAAATAAAATAAAAATGAACCATAAATTAAACTAATTAAAAAATTAAAACTCGTTTTTAGCGCCGTTCCACTGCAGATATATAACTCATACAATATATGCATGAACATGACAACAAAAGCGAAAGTAAGTACACAGATAGCGGCGAAAGTTTCGGGATAAGATGACAACATTAATTCTGCAATTATGCGTATATGTAGCCACCACGAGGTATGGCCTGAAGCAGCCAAGCAAATACGCCACAAATCAACGTTCTCCAGCTTCCCGATGATTACTTCACTGCAGAGGATTGGCAATCGGTAGCGTGTGAGCTCCAAGAAAGAATCCAGTGCCCATCGCCGGAAAAATCTTCTCGATAGTTTTTCGCACAGATGCACAGCACAAGCCTCTTCATAATTTTCGGTCAGTTTACACATTTTTTCCGAGCGCGCCAACTCGAAGTAGTCCTTGTATGCGAGTCGTTTTGTCGCCTCCTCGGGTCGTAACTGGATAAGGTCATAGAGCGACATTAACTCTTTGGCTTCACTTACTATAATCTCCTCCTCTCTAGCATCTTCCTCTTCCTCTTCATCATTATCATCATCTTCCAAATATTGATCGTAAAGCGGCACACTCGAATTTATCATGATCTCTTTCGTTCTACTCTTGAACTCCTCGTCATTAAACAAATATTTTTCAACATCCACCAACTGCTTGAAAAATATATGTCTAAATGATTTAATCAATGGGTGCTTGAAAAATCCGTAATAACAAAACAATTTCATTATCTGCAAGGCGTTGCTCCTGTCCAATTCGAATCCTCTTTCTTCCAAAATTTCGACGATGGCCAACAGACCAGACGCTAGTTTCAATTTAAAATTATTATCATAATACGAACGAGACCATCTCGAGGCAAACTCCTTTGCGGTTGGAAAAACGAAGCTAGACAGATCCGCACCATGATCCAAGAGTACGTCGACCGCATCCGGCCTCAAATTCTCTACAGCCCATCGCAGCGGTGTCATGTTGTCTACTGTCATCAGATCGTTTTTACACAATAATTGCAACCATTTCAATCTGTCCTTTGTGTTTACCTGCTGATTGAGTTCATCATTGATCTTGAAGAATATCTTTACCAACTCATCATTTCCATTTTGAAGGCAAACACTCAGAGGTATCAGTCCCCTGTTGTTAGCCAAATTTGGATTGGCGCCTCTTCGCAGCAGCAATTCGACCATCTTCTTGTGCCCACCTTTCAGAGCATAGAATAGCGGTGTATTACCCCACTTGTTCTGAGCATTGACTTGCACCGTTTGATTTTTTTCGTCGCTGATTTCGAATAACATCTTCCCTAAGATTTCATCGTCAACCTTTTTTTGACAAATCACGTGCAAAGGAGTCCATCTCAAATTATATTCGCTCATATTCGGATTGGCGCCTCTTTTTAACAATAATAAGACCGTCTTCTTGACATTATATTTCACAGCTAAGCTTAGCGGCGTTCGACCCTTCTTATCTTGAGCATTGACCTGCACCATTTGATGTTTTTCGTCGCAGATCTTGAAAAATAACTCCGCAAAATCATCGTCGTAAAGTCTATTGCAAATAAAGTGCAGAGATGTCCATCCTTCCTTATTAGCCAAGTTCGGGTCGGCGCCTCTCATCAGTAGCATCGTGGCCACGTGTTGATGGCCTCGAGCCGCAGCCAAGTGCAGCAACGAATCACCTGTTTTTGACACGAGGCAATCGATATCTTGACCGATCTCGAGAAATTTCTCGACCGCGTCATTAATGCCGTACTTGCAGGCCACATGGAAATGTGTAAAGCCGGACTGGTCGACATAATTCACATCAAATCTATCGTAAATCTTAAAAAGTTCACTGATCACGGTATGCTCTTGAAAACGTAATGAATCAGCCGCATGATGTAGTAGTGTAGTGCGACGCAACAATAATGGTTTGCCGTTTTTATCAACGTTGGGCTCGTCTTTGTAGCCGCTGCGAGCCACGAACTCAATTAATGCTTCTCCTGCAGTCCTATTCCAAACTTTTTCCTTTATGTATTTTATGGCCCACGTGAGAAGACGTTCAATTTTTTTCTTACCAAAAATGTCTCGGAGATTCGGAAGCTGTCCCCTCCAATCTCTTATCAAGGGATAAAATGCATCAAGAAGATCATATCGGCCTTTGTCTGAATAAATCCAATTCATCTTTTTATTTAAGCTCTTCAAATTTTTTATTTGTTCTTGGTGTAAATTATCCACATTTTCGAAATCATGCGCATCCGATTCGTCGTCGGAAGACATGTCTATCGTTTTGCGTACTCACACACAATCACAGTCACTCATAATTTAAGATATTTTTTATTTCCTTTTTTAGGACAAAAATCAATTGCTACAGTCGAATTGATATTTTTTAGCTGCTTACGCTTCGGTGTCGTACCGTGAACTGACTGTACACCCACTATACGACCGTAAAAACACACATAGGTGAAGCTGCGAGAGATAAAAGTAACTATGAAGCATAGGAGTCAATTTCGGAAACGATTAGAAAGTGTGAGTCCGTCGTGGCAATCATAACAATAGTATATGAGGCATATGCATTGCTCCTACTTCCTTGAACTTTCAATTTCTAATCGTTATCAAA